>SJYC01110081.1:0-10702 GCA_006408675.1 Madoqua kirkii
AAAATAAAATAAAAATAGAAATGCCACTTCTGGGTATATCCCCCCAAAAGAACTGAAAGCAAAGATTCAGGCAAATGTTTGTACACTCATGTTCATAGCAACATTATTTACATTAGCCAAAAGATAGAAGCAACCCAAAGGTCCATCAACAAACAAATGGTGTGCATGTGATGGAATATTATTTAGCCCTTAAAAAGGAGATTCTGATACATGCTGCAGTTTGGCTGAAACTTAAGGATATTCTGCTGAATGAAATAGGCAGCCACAAAAAAACAGATATTATATAGTTTCACTCATGTGAAATACCGAGAGTAATCAAAAGTCAGATTCATAGAAGCAGAAAGTAGAATGGTGGTTGCCAGGAGGTAGGCAGAGGAAGGAACAGGGAGTTGGTGTTGAATGGATATGGAGTTTCAGTTTGGAAAGATGAAAAAAATGTGGACATAGATGATGGTAAGAGTTTCACGACAATGTAAGTGTATTACTGAACTTCATACTAAAAGTAGGTAATATAGTAAATTTTATTTAACCTTTACCTCAGAAAAAGCCCCTAGAAACACAGAAAAGCAAGAAAGCTACTCATGGACTTCTATAGTGGTTTAATAGTTAAGAATCCACCTGCCAATGCAGGAGACACAGGTTCGATTCCTGGTCCGGGAAGATTCCACATGCCGTGGGGCAGCTAAGCCCACGCCCCCAGACTACTGAGCCCATGCTCTGCAGCAAGAAGAGCCACCCCAACAAGAAGCCCATGCGCCACGGCAAAGAGTAGCCCCTGCTCGCTGCAACCAGAGAAAGGCTGTGTGCCTCAACAACCTAGAAACACAGAAAAGCAAGAAAGCTACTCATGGACTTCTATAGTGGTTTAATAGTTAAGAATCCACCTGCCAATGCAGGAGACACAGGTTCGATTCCTGGTCCGGGAAGATTCCACATGCCGTGGGGCAGCTAAGCCCACGCCCCCAGACTACTGAGCCCATGCTCTGCAGCAAGAAGAGCCACCCCAACAAGAAGCCCATGCGCCACGGCAAAGAGTAGCCCCTGCTCGCTGCAACCAGAGAAAGGCTGTGTGCCTCAACAAAGACCCAGTGCAGCCAAAAATAAATGAAAATTTAAACTCAGCCATATCTCTTTAAAAAAAATAGTTATTCATAAGCTTACACAATATTCCCAATCTCCAGTACCAAATATAACACTTGAGTAGTGAATAGGAGAATACCTGAAGTGATTCAATTTGAATCTGAGGTAGTTTCCTCCAACTGTAGAAAGGAGGATGGATTTAAGCAGGACAAAACGAAAGGCAGAGAGAGAGGTTAGGTAATGAAATAAGGCAAAAGATAAGGAAAGCTTGAACTAGGGAAGTGCTAGTTAACTGCTGAAAAAGAACAGACATGTTAGAAATATACTTAGGACCTGAAGAGTGAGCAAGAGCTGATGAATGACCAGTGACAAGGCTGGAGAGGAAGACCTCCAAGTACCCAGTTTCAGGAATTTACTGATTAGGGCACCATTATTTAAGACTGCATACACAGAAAAAACATAAAATATAATTTAATTAGAAAAATTTTCAAATTAAAATGTAATATAATTTAATTAGAACTTGAAATATTTGAAAGAAAAATGTGATAACTGGGAATGTGATTGTGGTGGTTTGTAATTTGTTAAGCTGGTTGAAGTAACTATTTCCCAGAACTCTCGCCCCTGCATGTTTCTGGTTAGGGCAGCCCAGTGGGACATGTGTGCAAGCACTGGAGGGTGGAGGGGAAGCAGAAGCCATAATGTTTGGATGCACAAAAGGTTGGTGCAGGAGGCACCGATGGAGCTCACGCACATTTTCTCTTATCTGGGGGCTCAGGAGGAGCTGGCACCCTTTGTCGTGGTTCTAAACACTCACCTGACTGAGCAGTCAGAAAAGCCGAAGGAAGATCCAGGAGGAGGTGAAGTAACTGCAGGACTGGATGCCGCCCTGAGCTGGGGAGATGAGCACCCAGGAAAGAGCCTAAGAGGCGTAAGACTCCAAGAAAAGAACAGCCTCACAGAGGCTGAGGAAATGGATATATCAAGACGCTGGGAGTGACTTCAGCAAACCTGGGTCAGCTGAGCTGGAGAATTTGGTTAAGTCAGACTTGAAATAGACAGGAACAAGGACAATGCCTTCAAAGGAAACACTTAATGAGGAGAAGCAAGATGTGAATTTTTATGAAGTCTAGTCCCAGAGTAGGGCTTCCCAGGTAGCACTAGTGGTATAGAATCCACTTGCTAATGCAGGAGATATAAAGAGACATAGGTTCCTTTCTGGGTGGAGAAGATCGCCTGGAGGAGGGCATAGCAACCCAATTCAGTAGTCTTGCCTGGAGAATGCCATGGACAGAGGACTCTGTTGGACTACAATCCACAGGGTCGCAAAGAGTTGGACATGACTGAAGCAACTTAGCATGCACGCACACAGTCACCAGAGTATGGTCATTCTGTTAGCATTCCTGTCTTTATATTTTTAAATCTAGTTTATTGAAGTATAGTTGATTTATAATGCTGTGTTAATTTCTGCTGTACAGCAAAATGATTCAATTATATATATATGTATGTATATATGCATATATATAGTATGTATATATACTTTTTTTCATATTCTTTTCCATTATGGTTTATCATGGGATATTGAATATAGTTCCCTGTGCTATACAGTAGGACCTTGTTGTTTATCCATTGTATAGTAGCCTACCAGGCTCCTCTGTGCATGGGATTTTCCAGGCAATAGTACTGGGCTGGGTTGCCATTTTTTTTTCCAGGGGATCTTCCCGTCCCAGGGATTGAACCCAGGTCTCCCGCATTGTAGACAGACGCTTTACCTTCTGAGCCACCAGGGAAGTCCTCATATAATAGTTTACTTATGCTAATTTCACCTCCCCACTTCCATCCCTCCCCTTCCCTCTGCAACCGCAAGTTTGTTTTCTATATCTGTTTCTCTTTCATTTGTGTCATATTTTAGATTTCACATATAAGTGATATCATATGATATTTTGTTTTCACAGTCTCTGGTTTCTCCCATGTTGCAAACCCAGGTCTCCCGCATTGTAGACAGACGCTTTACCTTCTGAGCCACCAGGGAAGTCCTCATATAATAGTTTACTTATGCTAATTTCACCTCCCCACTTCCATCCCTCCCCTTCCCTCTGCAACCGCAAGTTTGTTTTCTATATCTGTTTCTCTTTCATTTGTGTCATATTTTAGATTTCACATATAAGTGATATCATATGATATTTTGTTTTCACAGTCTCTGGTTTCTCCCATGTTGCTGCAAATGACATTATCTCATTCTTTTTATGGCTGAGTAGTATTACATTGTGTGTATGTATATATATATATATATATATATATATATATATATCACAACTTTTTAATCCATTCATCTGTCAATGGACATTTAGGCTGCTTCAGTGTCTTGGCTATTCTGATTAGTGCTATAGTGAACATGGCAGCATTCCCTTTTTCCTTTTTTTTCTTTCTTTTTTCTTTAATTTTACTTTATTTTATTTTACAGTACTGTATTGGTTTTGCCATACATCAATATAAATCCGCCATGGGTGTACATGAATTCCCAATCCTGAACTCCCCTCCCACCTCCCCATACCATCTCTCTGGGGCATCCCAGCACACCAGCCCCAAGCATCCTGTATCCTGCAACAAAACACTTGTTTAACCTGGGGATGATGCAGGAGTTAGGTACGGGAGAAGTGGCTGTGCAGCTCCTTCCTCCCACAGGAGTGGAGAGAACTGGGCTGGGGGCGAGGCAGCAGCCCCAGGTTGCTGCCTGGTGACCTCTATTTATTTGACAAAGTGCCAGGCACAGTCATTGAGAGAGGAAGTGTGGAGAGTTTGAAGGGAGAAGTGAAGTTAGGGGACAGTCCCCTGGGCATGGGAAAATTTAATTTAAAGAAGTGCAGACTTCACGCAGCACAGCCATATCAATGTCCTTTCATCTGTCGTTTACGGTGTGAAGGAAGAGTTTCTCTTATGCTCGACTTTACAATACTGGGAATGTTTGACCATATCCAGACCAGTTCCTAGATTCAAAATTACTAAGTGGTCTTCTTTTTCAGTAACTATGGATAATTAAAGAACAAAAGAGATTTTCCTGGTCTCTAGAATCTCTGAAAGCATCATTTGAAATTCCTAATTCTCTGAACACTCACACAGAAAAACTAACCAGACCTGTGTTGATTCAACAGCATTGACTCCCACAGTATCTTACCAGAGTATTACTCGCAGATGTCTGTTTATTTCGCTTATTCTACGAGACCTGCAACCAGCTCTGCTGAAGTGCCAGATGAGTAACTGCGTATGTCTATTCCTTCAAAAACTCAATTTCCTCCTGATAAAAGAAAACATAAGAAGTTTAATTTGGAATGTGTTGGGAAACTGAAATCAAAAGTCTATTTGCAGATTTCTTCTGTTGGATTATAATATCTGAAACAACTCTAAAGAAATTCTTTCTGCTAAATACACACACACACACACACAGCATAGGGTTAAGAACTTTTTGGTAACGCAACTGTGAAATGGAGTTTTTATGGGTATTTTTACTGATGAACCAAAAAAGAGAAAACTAAAATTGTTTTGTGTGAACTCAGGTGTATGTATATTAATAAACTTGCAATCAGAGAAGAACTTGATTTTGAAAGAAAAGCTGAAGAATTTCATTTCTGAGGAGATTCACTGCTTAGAGGGAAAAATTCTGTGTCTGGTCTCCCTGTTTACAGTCTCCCATCCATTCAACTCACCACAACTGAAGTGCTCTCAGAAACATAATCGGATAACATCACTCTTCCACTTCAAACTCACACTGGAGAGTGTTCCCCCAAAATGTCAGCACGATCATTTCTCAATGTGTCAATGCTTTGAGGAAATTAAAAGTCATTTTCCTTCTTTGAAAGACCAGTCCCTACCTTGAAGAAGAGCAAGGGGAAAGTTGTAGCACAAACTGGAAAACTTCATATTAAAATAGAATTAATCTCTCCCTGTATTTATTTTGCTAACTTACAGTGAGCCATTTTCGGAGTTGCTGGGGTTGTGTTTGTTTTAAAGCATCTGGCCTCCTCAGAGAGGCTATGATCTGCAAGAGAGGTGCCCTTTTCTTGGAGAGGGCTTCATTCTCTCCACATCTACTACATCCTATGCTGAAGACTGCTTAATCTAATGTCTGGCCCCGAACTCTCACTAGACATCTCTCAGAGGTCACAGTCTCCAACCGAAGTTGACTCTTGAATTTAAAGTCAACATGTTTAAAGTCAAATTTGCTGTTTGTCCTCAAAAATAAATCTCCTTTTCTAACTTATTCATCTCTATCAAAGATATTATTCTCTTAATTACCCAGACTTGAAACCTGAAGGGGATTCACTCACCTTTGATTCATTCCTTCTAAAAAACTGCAATCAAATGGACATGACATAAAATTCATTTTCCCAGTTTTCAAGTGCATAGCTCAGTAATTTTCAGTATATTCACAATGTTATATAACCATTACCACTAATTCCAAAACATTTCCATCTCCCTAAAAAAAAAAAAAAACCCATACTTTCAATACCCTCTTCTCTCTACCACTTCCTAATGGGGAAACTACTTATCTATGTTCTGTCTCCATGGATTTGGCAATTCTGAACATTTCTATAAATGAAATGATAGAATATGTGACCTTCTGTATATGAATTCTTTCACTGAGCATTGTTTTTAAGGTTCATCCACATTGAAGCAGTGTTTCATTTCCTTTTTTATGACTGAACAATATTCCATTACATGGATATACCACATTTTCTTTATTTCTATTGCTCTGACCATCACCACTATCCATCTCCAGAACTTTTTTCACCTTCTAAAACTGAAATTTCATATCCACTAAACAATAATTCCCCATTCTTCCCCCCTCCCACCCCCAGTCACTGGCAACCACTATTCTACTTTTAGGCTCTATGGATTTGACTGCTCTACGTACCTCGAGTAAGTGAAGCCATACAGAATTTGCACTTTCACGACTGCCTTATTTAACACAGCATAATGTCTTTAAAATTCACCCTGTTGTGAATCCCTGTCAGGATTTCCTTCCTTTTAAAGACATGCATACATACAATATTCCATTGTGTGTATATGCCATGCACTGTTCATCTGTTTATCTGTCCGTGGGCGCTTGAGTTGCTTTTCCCTTTGTGCTATTGTGAATAATGTTATGAATGTGGGTATACAAATGTCTATCTGAGTTCCTACTTTCAATTCCTTTGGCTCTATACCCAGAAGCTGGATCATACGATAATTCTACTTTTTAATTTTGGGGGAACCACTGTATTATTTTCCATAGCTGTTCAGCCATTTTACATTCCCACCAGCAGTGCACAAGAGATCCAGTTTTTCTCCATCTTCACTAACACTTGTTTTCCATTTTTTTGTTTTAGTTATCTTTTTTGCTAGTAGTCATACTAATGAGGGGTTTGAAGTAGAATAATGCCACCTTGACAATGACTTATTCCTGATTGTTTTATTCATTCTGATGGCATTATAAATGAAACTATTTTCTTAATCTGATTTTTGGATTGTTTATTGTTCGTGTAAGAAACACAACTTTTATATGCTAATTTTATATATTTCAACTTTGCTGCTTGTTTACTAGCTCTAATTGTGTGTGCGCATGTGTGTGCTTATGTGCGTGTGTGCACATGTGCACATTTTAAAGAAAATCTAAAGGGTTTTTTATGTTTAAATTGTATCCAGATCATATCAGCTGTGAATATAGTTTTAGTAATACTTCTTTCTTTCCAAATTCAATGTCTTCTATTTCTTTTGGTTCCTAAATGCCCTGTCTAGATCTTCCAATACAGTGTGGAGTGTGATCATTTTTGTCTTTTTTCCCGATTTTAAGGGGAAAGATTTCAGCCTTTCACCGTTTAAGTTTGATGTTAGCTATGAATTTTTCATAGGTACCTTTATCAGACTGAGGAATTTACCTTCTATTTCTGATTTTGTTAAGTGTTTTTATAGTGAAGGAATATTAGATTTTGTCAAATATTTTTTCTATGTTTATTAAAATTATCTTGTTTTTACTGCATTGATTTTTATATATTAAACCAATTTTTCATTTCTGGGATAAATCCTACTTGGTCATGTTTTATAATATTGTCATATGCTGTTGAGTTTTAGTTTTCTAGTATTCTATTGAGAATTTTTACATCTATGTTTGAAAGGAATAATGATATGTAGGTTTTTCTTCTGATGTTTTTGCCAGGTTTTGGTATCATGGTAGTACTGTCCTCTTGAACAAGTTAGGAAGTATTGCTGCACTTTATTTTTTTCAAAGTATCTCTGTTGGATTGGTGCTAATTCTTTGAGCACTTGATAGAAGTAACTAGTGAAGCCGTATGATACTGCGTGTTTCTTTGTTGGAAGTTTTTTGATTACTGACTCAATCTCTTAACTTTTTACAGATCTGTTCAGATTTTCCATTTCTTCTTCAGTTTTGGTAGTTGACATGCTTCTATAAATTTCTCCATTTCACCTGCTGCTAAGTCACTTCAGTCATGCGAACCCATAGACAGCAGCCCACCAGGCTCCCCCGTCCCTGGGATTCTCCAGGCAAGAACACTGGAGGGGGTTGCCATTTCCTTCACCAATGCATGACAGTGAAAAGTGAAAGTGAAGTCATTCAGTCGTGTCCGACTCTGTGCGATCCCATGGACAGCAGCCCACCAGGCTCTGCCATCCCTGGGATTTTGCAGGCAAGAGTGCTGGAGTGGGGTGCCATTGCCTTCTCCCCATTTCACCTAGGTTGTCTAATTTGTTGGCATATAGTTGTTCATAGAATTATCTTATAATTCTCATATCAGGTCAGTGATAAGGTGCTTATTATTATTCCTGATTTTAGTAATTTGAGCCTTCTCCCTATTTTTATGGTTAGTCTAGATAAAGGTTTGCAATTTTCTTACTCTTTTTAATTTGAACTTTTGGTTTTGTTGATTTCCTCTATAATTTTTTTTCTGTTCTCTATTTCATTTATTTCCACTCTGATCTTTATTATTTCCTTCCTTCTTCTTGACTGGAGGTTTAGTTTGCTCTTCTCTAATTTCCTAAGATGGAAGATTGTTATTAACTTGAGGTCTTTCTTCTTTCTTACTAAAGGTAAGGTGTTTGCAACATGAATTTCACTCTGAGCATTTCTCTAACATTCTCTATATCACATAAGTTTTACTATGTTGTGTTTTTATTTTCATTTATCTAATGTATTTTCTAATTTCCCTTTTGGTTTCTTCTTTCACCCATTGATTGAGCATATTTTCAAGTTTTCATCAATTATCTATATTTGCTTTTGTTTTTTTTATTTCTAATTTCTCTTTATTGTAGCAAGAGAGCATATTTTGTATGACTGCAATTTTTAAAATCTATTGGAATTTGCTTGTGGCCTAGCATATAGTCTAATATAAAAAATATTCCTTGTGCACTTGAGAAGAATGTTGATTCTGCTGTTATTAGGTAGTGTTCTATAGGTATCGCTAGGTATAGTTGCTTTATAGTGTTGTAAAGTCTTTTACATCTTTGAGGGACTTTAGATTATTTTCATTTATCTAATGTATTTTCTAATTTCCCTTTTGGTTTCTTCTTTCACCCATTGATTGAGCATATTTTCAAGTTTTCATCAATTATCTATATTTGCTTTTGTTTTTTTATTTCTAATTTCTCTTTATTGTAGCAAGAGAGCATATTTTGTATGACTGCAATTTTTAAAATCTATTGGAATTTGCTTGTGGCCTAGCATATAGTCTAATATAAAAAATATTCCTTGTGCACTTGAGAAGAATGTTGATTCTGCTGTTATTAGGTAGTGTTCTATAGGTATCGCTAGGTATAGTTGCTTTATAGTGTTGTAAAGTCTTTTACATCTTTGAGGGACTTTAGCCTTTTTGTTTCATACATTATCGAAAGTGGGACATTAACGTTTCCAGCTATTACTATAGAATATTCTATTTCTCCCATCAATTCTGTGAGCTTATATCAGTTCTGTTTAATGCATATGTGTTTATAACTCTTGTATCTGATTGAAGGGCTGATCCCTTTATCATTGTAAAATATCCTTTTACTCTGGTGACAATTTTTATCCTAAAGTCTGATATACTTGTTTGATATTAGAACAGCTACTCCAGCTCTCTTATGATTACTGTTTGTGTGGAATTGCCATTCTGCCAATCTCTCTTCTAATTGAGAGTTTAGTGCATCAATCAATTCCAATATTATACAGAATTTTGCTTCATATATCTCAGTCTCTCCCTCACTTTATTCTGTCATTGTCACAAATTACATCTTTATGCATTGCTTGCCCATCAATATGGACTTATAATTATTGTTTTATTAATCTTTTAAATCAGATAGGAAAAAAAGGGAGGAAAAATCTGTTAATACTGTCTTTTGTATTCATCCATGTGTTACCACTACCAATGGATTTGAATTACAGTCTAGTATCCTTTCATTTTTGTCTAAATGATTGCCTTTAGCATCTCTTGTTGGGCAGCTTTGCTAGAAACAAACTCCCTCAGTTTTTGTTTATTGAGAATACCTTGATTAGTCCTCCATTTCTGAAGGATATTTCTGCTGAATGTGGAATTTTTGGTTGACAAATTTTTTCCTCAGCACTTAAATATATCTCCCCGCCAGCTTCTGGCCTCCATGTTTTCTGATGAGAAATTAGTTTAATGTGGCAAATTTCTTCTTGTTGCTTCCAAGAGTATCCTTTTGTCTTGAAAGCACAAGACAAAAAGATAGCAATTTATCTGTGTGAACCTCTTTGAGTTTATCCTTCATGAAGTTCTTTGAGCTCTGTAGAAGTATACATTCATATTTTTTCAGAAAATCTGAGAAATTTGGACATTATTTCTTAAATCATTTTTTCTGCTCTTTTCTCTCTCCTTCCCTTCTGGAATTTCCCATTATACATGTGTTAGGTCACTTAACGGTGTCGCACAAATTTCCTAGGTGCTGCCATTTTTCTTTATTCTTTCTTCTTCCTGTTCCTGATTCTGTATAATTTCAGTGACCTGTCTTCAAGTTATTGATTCTTTCTTCTGCTTCCTCAGACCTGTTTGCTGAGCCCTGTTACTGACTTTTCATTAAAGTTATTGTACTCTTCAACTTCAGAATTTCTGTTTGGTTTATCTTTATGTCTACCTCTTTATTGATATTTGATGAGGCATTGTTTTCATACTCATGTTTAATGCTTTAGATATGGTTTCCTTTAAATCTTTGAGTGTATTAAAATGGCTAATATCAAGTTTTTGACTAGGAAGTCTAATACCTGGGGCTTCCTCAGGAACACTTTCTATAGGTTGTCTTTTTCCTATGAATGGGCCATAATCTTTTGTTTCAGGGCATGCCTTATAATTTTTTATTGAAAACTGGAAATCTGGGGTGTTACGGTTTGTCAACTCTAAAAACAGAGTCTACTCCCTGCACAGGCTTTGTTGCTGTAGCCATTGTTTCTTTTTTCTCTCTCTTTTATATTATTTTACTTTATAATACTGTATCGGTTTTGCCATACATCAACATGAATCCGCCACAGGTGTACATGTGTTCCCAATCTTGAACTCCTTCCCACCTCCCTCCCCATACCATCTCTCTGGGTCAACCCAGTGCACCAGCCCCAAGCATCCTGTATCCTGCATTGAACCTAGAC
>SJYC01110082.1:0-39976 GCA_006408675.1 Madoqua kirkii
GAAGATCTTCATGACCCAGGGATGGATACTGGATCTCCTGCATGGCAGGTGGATTCTTTACCCCTGTGCCACAATGGTAAAATATCCACCTGCCAATGAAGGAGACACAAGAGATGTGGGTTGGATCCTTGACTCAGGAAGACCCTTTGGAGTAGGAGATGGCAAACCACTCCAGTGTTCTTGCCTGGAAAGGTCCATGGACAGAGGAGCCTGGGGGGCTACCATCTGTGGGATCCCAAAGAGCCAGATGTGACTGAGCATGCACACAGAGTACTCCATCTGGTGCTACCACCAGATTGCAGGCTGCCATTTTCAAGGCCACCTCTGAGCTGGGGACCTGCAAATGGGACTAAGACAAGTTAAAATGCCACAAAATTAGTTGTTCTTCCCAGAACTCCAGCTTTTTTTTTCTGGACATACGCTCCTTGAATTCCTGCATGCATCTGTTTTCAAGAGTTCTGAAAAAAAGTTTATTCTAACAGTTTGGGGCAGATATTTAGTTGCTTTTATGGAGGGGTGGACTTTTGAAATATCCCACTTCACCCTTCTCACTACAATCAAAACTCATCCCTTTTATTCATCTCCTAATCCAGGAAATCAGTGAAACCAGCCTACTCTCCCTTTTTTTTATCTGTTTTTCCCAGTTAGCACCACCACCAGACAGGCACTGAAAGGTAGTTTATCATAATAACTAAAAGCAGATTCTGGAATCACATGTTGGTGTTTGAATCTCAGCTCTACCAGTTTGTACATATATGATATGGAGTAAGTTAATTAAAACTTTCTATGCCTCAGTACTTCCCTGGTGGTCCAGTGGTTAAGAATCCATCTTGCAATGCAAAGGACATGGGTTTGACCCCTGGTTGGGGAATTAAGATCCCATATGCCACAGAACCTAAAGGAAATCAGTCCTGAATATTCATTGGAAGGACTGATGCTGAAGCTGAAACTCTAATACGTTGGCCACCTGATGTGAAGAACTGACTCATTGGAAAAGACCTTGATGCTGGGAAAGACTGAAGACAAGAGGAGAAAGGGATGACAGAGGATGAGATGGTTGGATGGCATCACTGACTCAATGGACGTGAGTTTGAGCAAGCTCCGGGAGTTGGTGATGGACAGGGAGGCCTGGCGTGCTGCAGTCTATAAGATCACAAAGAGTCAGACATGACTGAGCAACTGAACTGAATGCCACAGAGCAACTACTGAGCCCGCAAGCTCTGGAGCCCTTGCACCACAACAAAAGATCCCACGTGATACAATGAAGATCTTGCATGCCACAGTTAAGACCTGATGCAGCCAAATAAAATTAATTAATTTAAAAATTATATAGTGTTAAAAAACTTTCTATGCTTCAACTCTCCCCTCTGTAAAATGGGGTACCTATTGTTAGGATTAAATGAGTTAACACTTGTCAAGTGATTAGTATTGGGTCTAGCAAATGATAAACATTAAAAAGTTGTGGACACACTAAATGCATTCAGCAAATACTTACTGAGGGGCTGGTATCTACTTGTCTCTAAGACTGTTACAGTGAATGAGACTGACAACAGATGTCTCAGCCTGGGTTGCTAGAACAAACTACCATAGATTGGGTGACTTAAATGATAACCATTTATTTCTCACAATTCCGGAGGCTGGGAAGCCCAAGATCAAGGTATTAGCAGACACAGTGCCTGTGGAGGGCCCTTTTCTTGGTTTTCAGATGGCTTTCTTCTTGCTGTGTCCTCACATGGCACACAGAGAGGGAGACCATCCTTCTGGTGTCTTTTCCTATAAGGGCTCTAGTCCACGCATGATCATGACCTAATTACCTCCCAAAGGCCCCACCTCCCAGGTAGCATCACACAGGGCACCAGAACTACAAAATACGAATTTGGTGGGGACACAGACATTCAGTCTACAGCAACAGGTAAAATCCCTGGTCTCACAGAGCTTACATTCAATGTCGCAAATACTTCATGGTCGTATTGCTATTTTTCAGATTCCTTCTGTTGGGATACAGTTTTTCATGGGTTTCTCATTTGCTTCCATCTTGCAAGCAGAAGCACAGATGGCCTTACTTTTAGACTGTCTCGCTTTAGCACAGAGAACGGGTTTGTTCATTGTCTAATATAATAAAAATTTTGTCTTCTCCAGGAAGAAATCAGGCAGGTCTTCTTGTAGCCCATTATAAAAGATTTGGGTTCATTAGGCCTGAGGTTCCTCAGCTGTGGTACAAACCCCTGGCATATAGAGCATTAAGTCTACCAGTGTATCACTTCTGTGGAAATCACTTCTGTGGAACTCTGGGAACAAGGAGAAAGAATGTGAAACTGAAACTCATGCTGCTTACTGTGCCACAAGTAATTTAATCCTTTGTCTCTGACTCAGGAGCCTTGTGTCTTCTGCCCGCATCCATGTAGCAGGCTTTTTTGGCTTACAGGTAGAGTAAAATGTCAGACCCACATTTTTTATAACTCCCATCTAGTATGCTATTATCAGGGTGTTCTCCTTAAACCTAAGTTCTACCTCTTATATCCATTTTTTTTTTAAATCTGATTTTCAGACTCCTTATACCTATCTAACTGAATTGCTCATTTCTTCTTCTGCTTCATGAGCCTGGGTGTTCAAACATATATTCTTACGTCTCAGTTTCATCATTTTAAAAATGAGAATGATGATAATAATAACACCTACCTCACAAACCTGTTTTAAGAATTAAAATACACCAAAGGTAATAAGAACATAGTAAAGCACACCAAAGATCAAGTTAAAAACCCAGAATTCAGAGTTATGAGAACCTATAAATGAGGATATTCATATGTGAAAAGCCTTTCTACTAGAAGTATCTCATAACCACCAGATAAAATGTAAATATCTGCTTAGAAAGAAAATTTTAAAAATATTCAGAAGTCAAAGATGAAACCATAGGAGGGTGAATGCTAAAGCTGAGGGGCTGTTCTAGAGCATTTGCTGATTCATGATAATCTAGAGCATTTGTTTTAAAGGCCACTTGGAGGCAGCACAGTAAGTCTCAAGTCCACACAATTTCTAGAGTAACAGAAGAGACCCAAACATTATCCAAGAGTTGAAAAGGACTATCTGAGAAACACACACATACCAGTCAAAGGAATACAGTTTAATGTGTGTGTGTGTGTGTGTGTGTGTGTGTGTGTGTCTCTGTCTGTCTGTGTCTGTGTAAACTTGTGGCATTTGGTATAAGGTGCACATGTGAAATCTCAAATAAGATTGGGGCCTGAATTCAGATTTACTTCATGTTCCAAAAAAAAAAAATTTAGTTCAAAGCGGTAGTAGTACTCTAGCTTCTAGTAAAAGCACACACAAGTTCTCTCCACTCAGTTCTCTCAGAGTTCCCACAAAGCTCTAAAGGATGTTAGCTCACAATGAAAAATCACAAAATAGATGAGTACACAAAATTCTGTGCATGAAAGATAGCAGGAGTATGCAGGGGAAAAATCACCAATCAGAATTTTAAGTATAAATATTAATGGTTACAGAATATTTAATAAGTATGTATAATATGTTTTAAAAGTATGAAAATTAATTGAAAATATGAGCAAAGAATAAGAGACTATCAAAAATGACCAGACATATTTGGAAAAGAACTAAATAGAATTTCTAGAAATTTTTAAAAAACATGAAATAGTTGAATTTAAAACTCAGTGGACAGGTTTAACACAAAGAATTATTAAAATTGAAAAACAAAGTGGAAGAAGTTAAACAGAACTAGTATTACAAAAATAAAGGAAATTGGGATCAAGTAATAAGAAACATGGAAGATGAAGTGAATCTGTGACTATGTAGCTTTCCAGAGGAAGGACTAGAAATGAAAAACGGAGAGGCAATACTTAAAGAGACAATGGTCTTCTCAACAAATAGTGTTGGGAAAACTGCATATTTGTATGCAAAAAAAGAAAAATGAAGTTTTATACTATGTATCAAAATTAACTTAAAATGGATACAAATCTAAATGGAAGCACTAAAAGTAAAAAACTCTTAGAAGGAAACATAGAGCAAAATTTTTGGTCATTGGATTGGGCAGTAATTTCTTAGGTATGACAGCAAAAATGTAGGTAACAGAAAATTCCCTAGTAGTCCAGTGGTTAGGACTCCAGGATTAGTCTTCCATTGCAGGGGACACAGGTTTGATCTCTGGTTGAGCAACAAAGATCCCACAAGGTCTGGCCAAAAAAAAAAAAAAAAAAGTCATAGGTAAAAAAAGCAAAAAAAAAGGACTATATCAGAACTTTAAATTTTTGAATATCAAAAGATACTATTAACAAAGTAAAAAAGGCAACTCATAGAATGGGAAAAAATATTTGCAAGTCATATATCTAATAAGGAATTAATATCTAGACTAGATAAAGAACTCAACAATTCAGCATTACTGGGAAAAAAAAAATGGGCAAAGAGCTTGAACAGACATTTCTCCAAAGAAAATACACAAATGATCAATAAGCACATGAGAAGATGCTCAATATTATTAATCATTAAGGAAATGCAAAACAAAACCACAATAAAAAACCACTTCACACCCATTAGGATGACTATTATCAAAAAAGAAAACAAAAGCGGAACGAAATCAGGCAGAAAATAACAAGTATAGATGATGATGGGGAGAAATTGGAAACTTTGTACACTGCTCAGAGAAATGTAATATAGTACAGTCACTGTGGAAAATAGTACAGTGGTTCCAAAAGATTAAAAATGGAATTATTATGTGATGCTTCTGGTTATACAGCCAAAAGAATTGAAAGCAAGGACTCAGATATTGGTATACCCATAGCAGCATTCTTCACAATAGCCCAAAGATGGAAATATAGTCTAACTTAGATGAATGAATAAATAAACAGAATGTAGTAGATTCATACAATGAAATGAAATACAATAAAATCAGTCTTAGAAAGGAAAGACACACACTATAATACCAATGAACATAGAGGAAATTATCTTGAGTGAAATAACACAGTTATGAAAGGAAAAATGCTGTTTGATTCCAGTTACACAAGACACGTAAAATACTGTAGTCAAATTCACAGCGACAAGAAGTAGAATGGTGATTGCCAGGGGTAGGGCTAAGAGAGAGTTAGTGTTTAATGAGTACAGAATTAAAGTTTTAGAAGATGAAAAAATGTTCCAGAGACAGATGGTGGTGATGGTTGTACAACAATGTGAATGTACTTAATGCTGCTGAATTGTACACTTAAAATAGTAAATTTTGTTATGTACAGATTACTACAATTTTTTTTATCTTAAAGAAGGATAATGGCTGATAATTTTCCAGAACCAATAAAAAGACAGGGATGTTAAACTTAAGAAATCACAATTAATCCCTAGTAAAATAAATACATGTCTAGGTACATTGGAGTGAAACCACAGACTAACAAAGAGACCATGTTAAGACCTGTCAAAGCAAAAAGACATCATCTACAGAGGAATGATACTAAGACTGACAACTGATTTCTCAGCACCACTATGGAAGCCAGAATAGAGACGTATAAAATTATCCAAAACCGAGATGAAAAATAACTCTACCTAAAAATCACTGCAGATGGTGACTGTAGCCATGAAATTAAAAGATGCTTGCTCCATGGAAGAAAAGTTATGACAAACCTAGACAGCATATTAAAAAGCAGAGACATCTCTGTGCTGACAAGCATCCATACAATCAAAGCTATGTTTTTTCCAGTAGTCATGTACGGATGTGAGAGTTGGACATAAAGAAGACTGAAGGCCAAAGAATAGATGCTTTTGAACTGTGGTGCTGGAGAAGACTCTTGAGAGTCCCTCAGACTGCAAGGAGGTCAAACCCATCAATCCTAAAGGAAATCAACGCTGAATATTCATTGGAAGGACTGATGCTGAAGCTGAAGTTTCAATACTTTAACCACCTGATTCAAAAGAGCCAATTCATTGGAAAAGACCCTGATGCTGGCAAAGACTGAGGGCAGAAGAAGAGGGTAACAGAGGATGAGAGAGTTGGATGACATCACCGACTCAAGGGACTATCTCCCAGCAAACTCTGGGAGATAGTTCAGGACAGAGAAGCCTGGCATGCTGCAGTGCTTGGGGTCACAAAGAGTCAGACACAACTTAGTGACTAAACAACAAAAGAAATACTCATTTTTTTTTAATTTACAGGAATAAGTGGGAAATAACCCATATACTTTTGTGCAGTATTTTAATTCCATTAGTTGTGTGTCTGTCTCCTGCATCAGAATACAAGGTCAAAATCTGTGCCTTGTCTTTGATAGCTGAAACCTATCGGAGCTCAGTAGTTCAAAAACTGTTTATTGTGTGGATAAATTAAACAAATAGCCAGACAAACAAACATAATTCTAATCATACTTTTGGTGATGTACAATAATATCTACATTTGTATCCATCAAAATTTCTGAACAAAAATCAAGATGCATGGTCTGGAAATGGGGCAGAATGATTTGTAAATAGGAAATACCTTGAAAATGTGCTGCCTCCTATCTATATCCATCAACATCTCAGTACTAATATAGCCAATATCCCCTTCTACCCAAACCTACTGCCATATTTCAAGTGAGATTTATCAGTTGTTAACCCAAGAAAATAAATTCCCTTAATAGTATTGTTCAAGTCTCTACCTGTGTCAGGAAGCCATAATGCTTTCAGTTTCTATTGATAGGCTGGAAGATTAAAACCAAAACTGGCTTTGAATTATTGTTTGCTTTCTTTTCTTCACTTTCGGTTCCCAATTAAGTATTTTGGGAAAACCCAGCACTAGTATGTGCCAAGGGTTTTGCTGGCAACTCCTGTTCAGAATATTGACTAGGCTCTCACCATGTACCATTGGGTTAACAACTTTAGATGCATTATCTCTCTGAATTCTCACAACACCACGTCACAGTACAAATGATATTATAATGTCAATATTGTGGATGAAAAGAATAATGTTTTAAGAGATTAAGTAACTCCACCCAGAGTCCTACAGAGCAAGGAGGTAGCAAAGCCAAAATTTAGACCCAGGAGTAAATGTCCTCAGTAAGTCTGTGTCCTCAGCACCAAACATCTATGGTCTATCTGGGGGTAGAAGAAATTCACATATGAAATCAATGGAAAACAGTATCTGGTGAAATGCCAAAGTATAGTCCATTAAGTCACAAATTATGATGGTTTCTAAGCCAGACTGATATTTCTCTAAACCCTAGGAACATTTAAGAGGAAAGGGCTGAGTTTTATAACAAAATAAAAGTTTATAAGAGCCCTGAGTTATAAACAATAAAGAAATTCAGTGATTGAATGTGTCATGCAGGCAGACAAGAGAACTCATGGGAAAATGCCTCCAGTGCTAAAAACTTGTATTTCTCTGCTTACAGAGCACTGTCATATATATCACATGATGCCATCTCACAACAACCCTGTGAAATACAAATTATCTCTATTCACAAGTGAGGGCGAACCATTGATTGAGTGGTTTACCTCACATCACCGAGTCATGTTTCAAAGTGATCAGTGTGCAGACACAGACAGAGATCTTTGCCTCTAGCTCATATTTCTGCTCTGTCTCACTGCCACTCAGGACCAGTGTCGGTCTCACTGCTCTTCCCAGCATCTTTCCTACCTTGTCCCTTTCTCTCCCAAGCAACCTGCCGGAGTCCCTGCATGGGTCCAACTGATGCCCCTCACCAACTGCCGTGAAAGCTTCCAACAGCCACATTCTACCCATCCAACCCTTTTGCCTTTAGAGGATCAGGGGTTCCTTTGTTCTAGGGGCAAAAAACAAGACTTACTCATAAAGACTTTACCTCTTAAAACTCACAATTATCCTTTTTCTACCACAGCAACTTTTACACCATAAGCCAAAGAAAACTGAAAGTTGAATAACTTTCAAGCCATTTGGACTTCTTAAAATTTGAAGGGAAGAAATACTGAAATTTCTGGAACTCTGCTTCTGAGTGCCTTTTCCATTTCCTTAAGCTCCCCTCAGATAGATAGTCTAAACTTGCGATCCATAAATGTTTAATAAGCACCTATTAGGTGCCATGAACAGTTCTAGGTTCTGGAAAGACAGCATTGGACATCACAGAAAAGTGCCTCCTCTCATTAAACTTGTGTTCTAGCGAAAAAGTGTGAGTGTTAGTCACTCAATCATGTCCGATCCTTTGTGCTCCCATGGACTGTAG
The DNA here is from genome assembly GCA_006408675.1 of Madoqua kirkii. NCBI lineage: Eukaryota > Metazoa > Chordata > Mammalia > Artiodactyla > Bovidae > Madoqua > Madoqua kirkii. The sequence continues at coordinate 8,160 of SJYC01110082.1, forward strand.
TCTGCCAGGCTCCTCTGTCCATGGGATTCTCTAGGCAAGAATACTGGAGTGGGGTGCCATTACCTTCTCCAGAGGATCTTCTCAACCCAGGGATTGCATTGCAGGCGGCTTCTTTCCCAGTTGAGCCACCAGGGAAGACAGTGATCCCTTGTTCTAGTAGTGATCAATAATTATAAGTAAATTATGCAAGTAAATATAAAGAAATCAACTACAAGTAAATAATAATTAATTCTGGTAGAAAGAGTCAGGTGGTGATGGGCAACGTGGTGAAAAATATAGTTAAGAGGTTAAAAATGGCTGGCAGAATGAGGCCACTTTAAAGACATTTACAATTCCCTGGTGATCCAGTGATTAAGAATCTGCCCTCCTATGCAGGGGACATAGGTTTGAACCCTGGTTAGGGAACTAAGATCTCACATGCCACAGGGCAACTAAGCCCAAATCCAGAGCCCATGTGCTTTGGAGTGCATGCACCACAATTAGAGAGTCTCTGTACTACAAGGAAAAGATTCCACATAACGCGCCGAAGATCTTGAGTGCTACAACTAAGACCTGACACAGCCAAAAATAAATAAATGAAAAAAGTTTTAAAGTTTGAGCCACCAGGGAAGACAGTGATCCCTTGTTCTAGTAGTGATCAATAATTATAAGTAAATTATGCAAGTAAATATAAAGAAATCAACTACAAGTAAATAATAATTAATTCTGGTAGAAAGAGTCAGGTGGTGATGGGCAACGTGGTGAAAAATATAGTTAAGAGGTTAAAAATGGCTGGCAGAATGAGGCCACTTTAAAGACATTTACAATTCCCTGGTGATCCAGTGATTAAGAATCTGCCCTCCTATGCAGGGGACATAGGTTTGAACCCTGGTTAGGGAACTAAGATCTCACATGCCACAGGGCAACTAAGCCCAAATCCAGAGCCCATGTGCTTTGGAGTGCATGCACCACAATTAGAGAGTCTCTGTACTACAAGGAAAAGATTCCACATAACGCGCCGAAGATCTTGAGTGCTACAACTAAGACCTGACACAGCCAAAAATAAATAAATGAAAAAAGTTTTAAAGATATATTCAATGAGGGAAAAGGGCTTTCTGGGGACAGAGAACGTTGTGCTACAGGCCTGAGGTTAGCACATACACAGACCATTCAAGGAACGATAAGGAGCCAGTGCGGCTGCCACAGTGAACAAGGAGAGGGTAGGAGGAGAAGAGCAAGTCAGGAGCCAGGTTCTGTCGTGCCTTAAAGGCTTGGAGATTGCTGCTGTTCAGGCATCCAACATCATTCAAACAAACTGAGCAGCTATCTTAGCCAGGATTGTTGGCTGCTGAAAATATCAAGATTATTTTGTAAGACAAAGTCCTACTGTCAAGAGGTTATAATGAAAAACAGAGACAAGTAAGCATGCAACTCTATCACAGGGTGGGTGATAAGCACTATGCTTGAGTTAACCACAGAATACTGTAGCATTACTTGGGAGGGGACCCAGTGCCGACTGGGCGTAACAGAGAGAGTGACGACTAAACCTCTGATGTCCGTACGGTGACCACGGACCACATGGGGTGATTAACCGCTTGAAATGTGACTAGTATGACTGAGGAATAGGAACGGGACTTGTAGTTTTAATAAGCTGAAATGTAAAAGTTGAAACAGTGTGGAATATTTTTCTATTAAACACAACTTTATTGTTTTGGTAGGACTACATTCCTTTGCCATTGCATCATGTAAGATATTATTGTTAGGCTGTGGTGCTCATGTGTATTTTTACTTCTAAAAACATGGCTCCTAGAAATCGTGTGGCTCCTGTACTCTTTCTGTAGATAGCACTAACCTAAACTGAAAGCGAAGATGAGTCAGGGCAAATGAGAAGGGAAGCCTAGCCAGAGCCGGCTCTGCATGCCAAAGCCCAGACAGTGGACTGAGCTCAGCACCTTCCAGGGACCACACGTAATTCAATGAGGTGAGCCCTGAAATGCCAGTGAGGCAGCAGGGAGACAGGAGGGAAAGGCAGACAGCACCCAGTGCCTGAGAGCTCTGTATCTAACGCCACGGAATCTGAGCTTTATCTTGAGCACAACAGAATCACCAAGGGATTCAAGCAGGAGAGCTACGAGATCAGCTTGGAATTGCTGGAAAGGTCTCTCTGGAGATTGTGTGAAGGGTGAACTAAAGAGGGCAAGAGCCGAAGGAGGAAGGGAAGTAGTGCAATAACCAGGCAAGGGAGCGAGACACTGACAGTGGAGACAACGAGAGAAGTGGGCTAACACGAAGCAGTAATGAGAGTTCAGGTTGGCTAGACTTCCGACTGAGTGGGTATGAAGATTCCTGCCCTCTGAAGCCACGTCCAGGCAGACGAGTAAGCTCCTAGACGGGTTCAGAATGTGAGAGCTGCCCCACATGCTGGGCTTCCCTTTTCTGGAAAGGAACTGAGTAATAATTGGTGGGAAGGAAATTACACTTGGGCATTTTATCTAGTCCTTAATACTTTGGAGGAGAAGGAAATGGCAGCCCACTCCAGTCTTCTTGCCTAGAGAATTCCATGGACAGAGGAGACTGGCAGGCTGCAGTCCATGGGGTCGAAAAGAGTCAGACATGATTGAGCATACACACACACAGTATTTTAGAAGTATATTCCATGATGCCAGGCACACAGCTTTAGTATTTTCATTTCCTTTGATCAAAAGATGGCTTAATAGACTCACAGACACAGAAAACAGATGTGGTTACCAGTGGGCAGAGGGAAGGAAGGGGATGTATAGGGGTGGGAGAGTGGAAGGTAAAAACTATTGAGTGTAAGAGAGGCTACGAGGATGAATATGGGAAATATAGCTAATCTTTTGTAATAATTGTAAGTGGAGTGTAACCTTTAAAAATGTATAAAAATTTAAATAATAATAATATTTTAAAACGTTTACATATAAAGGAAGCCATAAACAAAACAAACAACAGCCCTCAGAATGGGAGAAAATATTTGCAAACAAAGAAACTGACAGAGAAATAATCTCCAAAATACACAGTTCATGCCGATCAATATCAAAGAAACAAACAATCAAAGAAGACATACAGAAGGTCAAAAAGTACATGAAAGGATGCTCAGTGTCACTAATTATTAGAGAAATACAATCACAACTACCTGATGTATCACTTCACAAGTATCAGAATGATATCTTTTGTAATAATTGTAAGTGGAGTGTAACCTTTAAAAATGTATAAAAATTTAAATAATAATAATATTTTAAAACGTTTACATATAAAGGAAGCCATAAACAAAACAAACAACAGCCCTCAGAATGGGAGAAAATATTTGCAAACAAAGAAACTGACAGAGAAATAATCTCCAAAATACACAGTTCATGCCGATCAATATCAAAGAAACAAACAATCAAAGAAGACATACAGAAGGTCAAAAAGTACATGAAAGGATGCTCAGTGTCACTAATTATTAGAGAAATACAATCACAACTACCTGATGTATCACTTCACAAGTATCAGAATGACCATCATCAAAAATCTACAAACAATAAATGCTAGAGAGGATGTGGAGAAAAGGGAACCCTCCTACACTGTGGGTGTAAGTTGGTACACCCACTATGGAGAAACAGTATGGAGGTTCCTTAAAAAACTAAAAATAGAACAACCATATGACCCAGCAATCCCACTCCTAGGCATATACCCAGAGAAAACCATAATTTGAAAAGATACATGCACCCCAGTATTCTTTGTATCACTATTTACAATAGCAAGGCCATGGAAACAACCTAAACATTCTTCAACAGAAGAATGGATTAAGGAGACGTGACACATATTTATAGTGGAATATTATCAGCCATAAAAAGAGCAAAATAATGCTATTTACAGCAACATTGTGGAGAAGGCAATGGCACCCCACTCTAGCACTCTTGCCTGGAAAATCCCATGGATGGAGGAGTCTGGTGGGCTCCAGTCCATGGGGTCGCTAAGAGTCAGACACGACTGAGCAACTTCACTTTCACTTTTCACTTTCATGCACTGGAGAAGGAAATGGCAACCCACTCCAGTGTTCTTGCCTGGAGAATCCCAGGGATGGTGGAGCCTGGTGGGCTGCTGTCTATGGGGCTGCACAGAGTCGGACACGACTGAAGCGACACAGCAGCAGCAGCAGCAACATTGATGAACCTAGAGATTGTCATTTTGAGTGAACTAATTCAGACACAGAAGGGCAAGTATCATATGATTTTGCCTATATGTGGAATCTAAGAAAAAGGATTACAAATGAATTTATTTACAAAACAGAAGTAGAGTCACAGAAAACAAACTTATGGTTACCAGGGAATAAAAGGGGGAGGGATAAATTGGGAGATTGGATTGACATATACATACTACTATAACTACTATAGATAACTAATAAGAACCTACTGACTAGCACAGGGAACTCTACTCAATACTTTGTAATGACCTATATGGGAATAGGAAATAAAATTGTGAATATGTGTATAACTGATTCACTTTGCTGTACTCCTGAAACTAACTCATGTTGTAAATCAAATATACTGCAGTAAAAATTAAAATAATAATAAGATAGATGGCTTAGCAACAAGATTATGTCTCTCAAAAAGAACATCAGGAAAGAAAAATGTATTTGAGGTGTTTCCTCAAATACCTCCACAGGCAAGCTGTGTAAGGAACAAATATTAAATACAGCAGAGAGCCACGCCCAACATTAACAATCCAGAGGCATACCCAGGTTTTATGGAGCCAGACTTTATGTAGTGTTTTATTTGCTTGTTTGTTTATTTTGGAGGGGGTGGGAATTAGCAATTTCTTTAAGGAAAAGAATACCAAATTGTGATTTTGAAATTGCTAGATCAGTCTTCGTGTAAATGAGGGGCCCTGATCCTTAAGCTTTATTAGTTTCACCATATGTCTAGCTCAGTTCCAATAGTTTTAGGAGGCATTTCATTCATCCCTGAAACATTTATCAAATATCTAAAGGTTAAAGACACTGACAGATACATGAAAGGGATGAGACAGAGGCCCTGCCCTCAAGAAGTCCACCACTGAGTGAAGGAGACAGAAAACAGGCCACCGTGGAGCTCGTCAGGAATGCAAAGCCAAGAGCTGTCTCCTCGGGTGTTGTAGGGGCAGAGAGAGGAGCACCTGGCTCACCTGCGGGCAGGGTGGCTGGGGAGGCTTTCTGAGCGGGGTGCGTAACATTTTGGGTACCATGAGGCTGCAAAGTCTGTCCACTGAAAGCAGAAGAGCCTAGAATGGCAAACCTAGTTCTGGCAGTCTCATCATGGCCAAAGTAAATGTCTTACTAAGACTGAGACCCTCCACAGGGTTAAATGACAACCCTGCTGGAAACTGAACTATGTCCTGTCAAAATTCCTATCCTGGAGCCCTACACCTCCTTTTGACTGTATTTGGAGATTGGTAGGGCCTTTAAGGAGGTAATTAAGTTAAATGAGGTCAAAAGGGTGGGGCCCTGACCCAATAGGACTGGTATCCTTGTAAGATAAGGTGAGTACTAAGTCGCTTCTGTTGTGTCCAACTCTTTTTGACCTAATGGACTGTAGCCCACCAGGTTTCTCTATCCATGGGATTATTCAGGCAAGAATACTGGAGTGGGTTGCCATACCCTCCTCCAGGGGATCTTTCCCACCCAGGGTTCGAACTCACATCTCCTGTGTCTCCTCTATTGGCAGGTGGATTCTTTACCATTAGTGCTGCCTGGGAAGACTTATAAGAAGAGGAAGAGACACTGGAGATAAATAGATAGATGTCTATCTCTCTCTCCCCTTTTCTCTTTCCCTCCCTCTGTCCCCAGCAAATCAGGAAGAGAGGCTTCACCAGAAACCAAGTTTTGTGACACCTTGTTCTTGGACTCATAACCTCCAGAACTGGGAGAAAATAAGTTTCTGTGACTTAAGCCTCCCAGGCAGTGGTACTTTGTTATGACAACTGAGCAGACAAGACAAACCTCCAGAGCAACTCGGTCATTTTCTCACTACATCTGCCCCGAAGCAGGAGAGCCAGGAGTGATGGGGCAATGCTGGCCTCCCTCTGTCTTTCCAGGGGAGTTGCGGGAACTGTTCCCTAGTCTTCTTAGGGCCTCCTCTTCTTCCTGACAGCTTAGCCCCTCCAGGGGGTAGAGTCATCCTCCCAAGGGTCAAGATCATAGTTAGCAAATGATTCTTGTAGATTAAGGAGGTAGACTAATATTGCTGAATGAGTCCTGGTAATGTTTACTTCTTTTTATTTTATTTTATTTTGGCTGCACTGAGCAGTATGTGGGATTTAGTTTCCTGATCAAGGGACAAATCCATAACCCCTGCAGTGGAAGCATGGGATCTTAACTGGTCTTAACTGGACTGTGAGGGAAGTTTTTTTTTTAATTTATTTTATTTTTATCTTATAGTCCTGGTAATATTTAGAAAGAGCCTGGCTTGGCCACTGTCCTGTGGAAGACCCCAGGCAAATCAAGTTCTGTCTGAACTGTGAAATGAGGAGGTCGGCTAAGTCATCCCTAAGCTCCCTTCTGCCTCAGTGATTCTAGGTCTCTAAGCTATGGTCACTTTCAAGGGCCTCTGAGTATGAAAATGCCTCCAGGTTCCACAGGAAGGAATCCTTCTGGCCAGAAGAACACCCCATGTGTCTGTGGCTAGTTGCACAGGCATGTCCAGTTCTTTGCAACCCCATGGACTGTAGCCCACCAGGTAACTCTGTCTACGGGATTTCCCAGGCAATAATGCTGGAGTGGGTTGCCATGCCCTTCTCCAGGGGATCTTTTCAACCTAAGGATCAAACCCAGGTCTCCTGCACTGCAGGTGGATTCTTTACTGTCTGAGCCAACAGGGAAGCCCACTTCTGGCCAGGAGACCTTCCCAACGGTATCAAATCACCCTGGGGTGCACAGGTAATTCTGCTATCTACTCAAAAGTCTCAGAGTCTCCTGCTTTTCAGCACTTTTGAAGTCACGATGTATTTGTGGGATGTGGGAGTTCAGAGGTTTCCCTGGAAGGTTCTGATTAGCAAGAAATAGAAAAAGTATTTGCCCAGATTCAGGAGGAGTCTCTGCAGTGTACTTCCACTTGAAAAAAAAAAAAAAAGCATAAGCACAAGAAATTGCTGTGTGAGGGCCCCTGAGTGTGTGGTGCAAGGACGTGTCTTAATTTCCCAAAGGACGTGCAAAAGTATGCCAATCTAGCCTTCATTTTGGCTTGGATATTCAAACACTGTGTGAGCCAACGTGCCAGGGCTGCAGCTAGTCAAAGTGGCAGGGTCTGAAACCCAGCGCCTCTGAGGTGATGTGGAACGTCTCTTCTTATGAATCTACAATCTGTTCACCTTAGAATACATACGCATGCTAAGTCACTTTACTCGTGTCCAACTCTGATACCCTATGAACTGCAGCCCATCAGGCTCCTCTGTCCACAGGATCCTCCAGCAAGAATATTGGAGTGGGTTGCCATGCCCTCCTCTTTTCTCGACCCAGGGATCAAACTTAAGTCTCCTATGGCTCCTGCATTGCAGGTGGATTCTGTCCCAATGAGCCACCAGGGAAGTCCCCACCTTAGAATATATACAAATTGAAGTTATATTGAAGTTGAAAGAGAATTCAAGGACAAGTTACAGCCATTCACTTGTTGGGTACCTAGCAAAAGGACTTTGAATTATAAATTTTTTCATATGCATGCAAATTCCCAAATGATTGTAAGCTCTGAATGATCACCTATTATTTTTATGTGTCTTCCTTGATAGTATGTTCATTGCAAATTACATTTTTTAACTCTGCCTCTGACATTAGCGGTTTGGGAGTTTTTCACATCAGTGCTCCAGTTCTCCAACACCGACAATTTGATTTAGTTCAATTCTGAAACGAACTCCTGGAGTTCATGTCCCACATGCCTGCCTCACTTCAGACACAAGACACAAATGAGGTGCCAAGCTACGCTGCTTGGCTAACTGCAAATTTGAGGGTTTCCACAACCACCCCCCTCGGGTTCCATAATTGGCTAGAATGACTCATAGAATTCAAGAAAACACTCTGTTTACCAGTTTATTATAAGGGATACTCAGGAATAGCCACGTGGAAGAAATACATAAGGCAAAGTACGAGATGAGGGTGGGGGAGTACATGGAGTCTTCATGTCCTTTCTGGGTACAGCATCCTTCCAGCACATTACTGTGTTCACCAACCTGGAAACTCCCTGGGTCCCCTTGTTTCTGTAACCCATCTCCAGACCCCTCCTCTCCCTGGCATCAGAGAGTGATGCTGAAAGTTTGATTTTTCTAGTGACCAACCTCCATCTTAGCTGTCTAGGAGTCTCACTCTGGATCAGGTCATTAGCAAAAATGTTGTGATCAAAAGAGGCTCTTTATAAATAACAGGAGATGCTCATATTAGGAAATTTCAAGGGCTTTAGGAGCTCTATGCCAAGAATCTGAGACAGAGACTAAATATATATTTTTTATTAGACCACAATTACATGCATGTTCTTAGTGAAACATGTGTCAGTTAACTTCTTGACTAACTTGAAATAGAAAAAGCATAAGTAAATGGAAATAAGGAAGTAAATATGGCTAAGAAACCCCCTTTCCCTGAAATCAGAACGTTCAAAGGGCCCTTGTGTTTGTGACAGGCTATTCTGCCAGGAGAATGTATGCTGCCTTACATCCACTTGAATTTGGTGAGAGAACAGATAAAACAACATACGTTTTGGCTATTTTTTTTTCTGCTGTTGTTAAAAAACTAAATCTCTTATTTAGGAGTTTCCACAGATTTAACTGAGGTTTCCCTGGTGGATTAGCAGTAAAGAATTCTATAGCTTTGTGCAGGAGCCACAGAAGACTTGGTCTTGATCCCTGGGTTGGGAAGCTATCCTGGAAGGGGGAATGGCAACCCACTCCAGTATTCTGGCTGTTCATAGCAGAATCTACGGACAGAGGAGTCTGGGGGACTACAGTCCCCATAGGGCTGAAAAGTCAGACAGTACTGAAGTGACTTAGCACCCAAGTACACAGATATTTAATTCATTTTGAGGCTCCCTGACTATTCCTTATTTTCTGACCCCTTCGTTGAAGCCTTGAGCTCTGATAGGATAACAAAAAGCAGAGGCTGGAGTGCAATGCACTTGGCACCTCTGCTGCTGAGAAGCCTGTCATTTCCTTAGGCTGGGGAGTAGCTGCATCTCAGAGGCAGTGGGCAGTGGAAATGCATCAGCACCAGGAAAGTACCAGAGCAGGTCAGCAGGGCCCAGCCATGGTCATCCATTATGCAGGAGGATTTGGCTGCTGTTCAGGAGCTCCTTTCTGCACATTCCAAGGTCTCTTGTGTTACAAAGCATAGTGGACTCACGCTCCCCAGGATGGCTGCTCCGAGAGGCTCGTCTGGGCCACCACGGTGGCTGGTTAGAGTCTGCCACCTGTTGTTACCTGAAATGGGGATTATCTAAGGAAGGGCAGTTGGATATTTGTTACTCAGGAATTCCTGAACCTTCAGCTAAGGAACCTCAAGAGATTATACCTTGTTCACTCGCAGTGTTCATACTTATATCAAGAATAGTGGAAGCTGGAGACAGTCCATTAACCGCTGATTCCGTTCCAATCTGTGGGGACAAAAGGCTGACATACAATTTCTGGCTCAGCAGCAGAGAAAGGCCTAGGTGAGACTGAAGTTTTGTTGTCCTGTTAATCCATTTTGAATCTGAAATCTGGCTCTATTTATGTGATGTCTACTGTTTCCTGCTGCTTCCCATCCTACCAAGGCACAAATCAGGAAATATTAGGAAAACCAACTCTGATGGTTTACCTGGAACTAAAGTTCCTGGGACACAAGACTTTCAGTGCTAAAGCCATGGAAGCCAAGGTTCTAAAGCCGGGGGGCAGGGGGAAGGGGACAAGGAAGTCCAAGACCACAGTTCCAGGCAAACTATGATGAGCTGGTCACTGGAGGAAAGGCCAGGACTGACCTGAAACAAATATAGTCTCAGTCTCAGATAGACATTTATGAGGCTAGATTCAGGATCTGGTATTTTTTTTTTAAGATTGTTACACTGTTTTCTTGGATTTGGCAATAAATATTTTATGGAGTTATACAAAATGAATCTCTATAGCATTTGAGAGGGCAAGCATAGAGACTCTAGAATAAAAAATAATTCACAAAAATATAAGGTTTATGAGAGCAGGTGCTATGACTTCTATATCCCTATCATTTATCCCAATGCATACACATAGCAGATATCCAATGAATGTTTGGTAAATAAATGTGTAAACAGAAAAGGTCCAGTTCTGGCTCTGTCATTACTAGATATGTGGCATTAATCAAGTTAATCAACTTTTTAAAGCCTCTGTTTCTTTATCTGTAAAATGGAGATTATAATTATCAGCCACTTTACAGTTTTATGGGTTCAATTATACCCCTTCAAAATTCATATGTTAAAGTCCTAACTTCCAGTACCTCAGAAGATAACTTTATTTGGAGATAAGGTCTTTAAAGGGGTAATTAAGTTAAAAGGAAGCCTTTAGCAGAGGCTCTAATCCAATCTGATTTACAAGAAGAGGAAGTTTGAACACACTGAGAGACACCAGACGGCGCATGTAGGGAAAAGATCATGTGAGGACACAGCAAAGAGACAGCCAAGGAGGAGGTCTTAGTAGTAGAAACCAAACCTGCCAGCACTCGAACTCCTAGCCTCCAGAACTGGGGGAAAGTTAATTTCTGTTGTTTCAGCCACTCGGTCTGCGGTACTTTGTTACAGCAACTCTAGCAAACTAATATGATAATGATTAAAAGAATAACACACATAAATCACCTAGCATACGAATGCTCAGTAACATATCTTGTTCTTATGATTATCAGTATTTACCTTTAATAAAAATATCTGCACAAGGCACTGAAAATTATTTAATATGTACAAAACCATACAGAAAGGATTGGTGGAACTGTTGTCCACACTGGTGAGTCTTGGAGTGGTGGACTAGAAAACTGCCCTTGCCCCGCATACTGACCCCCATGCTGGCATCACAGAAGAGTCTGCGTGTCAGTAAACAACATGCTAGCCCAGAGCTTCTCAGGCGTTAAGGTGCACCTGAGGATCACCTGAGGATCTTGTTAAAATGAGGATCTTATTCTCATTTAGTGGGATGAGTGTGGAGCCAGCAAGTCTGTATTTCTAATAAGGGTGGAGTGATTCTCAGGCTTCAGGTCAGAGGACCACACCAGGCAACACTGAAGAAGCTGGTTGTTTGATCCCAAGTCAGGTAAGAGCTAGATGGGCCCCAGGCTGAGCAGCTGGAGTCTGTCCCCTGGGAGATGGGTCAGAAGTGAAGGACAGGCGCAAGAGAGGAGCTTAGCCCTGCCCAGATACGAGATAAAGAGAAACCATATTTCTCATTCTCAAGGTCAAGGAGGCATTCCTGACTACACATGCCAAGAATGTTTCCTCGAAAGTCAAAAGGGAAGGGGCGTCACCCCATAGTAAATGATTTCAACCTAATCATAGGCCTCTTTGCTAGACTCCATCTTGGCCAAGAGACAGGCACACACGGGGGAGGACCTGAGATAAACCAAATACAGACTCAGAACCAGGCAAAGCAAGATTATCAGCTGGAGGAGACCTGCAAGAGATGTCCAGAATAAATCATTCAAACCACAACGAGAGCAAAACTCTCTCTCTAAGCCCGCCCATGTGAGTATATTCACACGAACCCTTTTTCCACCTAATAAACATTTTACTTGTTTCACTAATTTCTGTCTTTGTGGGAATTCATTTGTACAAAGCCAATGGGCCAGGGCCTTGTCACTGACTATGGGTCCCTGGTGGTCTGTGCGTATTAGTAGCTCAGACGTGTCCAACTCTTTGCAATCCCATATACTGTAGCCTGCCTGGCTCTCTGTCTATGGGATTTTCCAGGCAAGAATACTGGGGTAGGTTGCCATTCCCTTCCCCAGGGGATCTTCCCAACCCAGGAATCGAACCCAGGTCTCCTGCATTGCAGGCAGATTCTTTACTATCTGAGCCACCAGGGAATCTCTCCTTGGTGGTCTAGTGGCTAGAATTCAGCAGTCTCACTGCCACGACTTGACTTCAATATCTGGCGAGGAACCAAAATCCTGCTTCCAATAACTGCAAGCCAAGGCCACAAGGGGATATAAACTATTAGGATACCCAAGACGCAAAACAAAATACATCAAGGAAATACTAAGAAATACTTTCTAAGCTGCATCCTGTATCTGTGTATAATGATTAAGAGTTCTCAGCGCTGTGTAAGTGAATGTATAATCCAGGGTTGGAGAGTGAAGCTGCTCGAGCAGGTGGAGTTATCTGGAGAATTATTGAAGGAAGGAAGGAAGAAAGGCACTTGATTTCAGGGTAAATGAAAGCTATCCCTGTAGGAGAACCTCTTGGGACTAAAGTCACCTTAAACCATCTACTTGAGGTCATATTCAGTTCTGTATTTCCCTATCCGAATAAGGCCAGGAGTGGCATTTTGCTGCTCCCTTGAGGGGAGGAAGGCGTGGACGCTTTTATGGCACTGTTTGCCACCAGCTAGCTAATGTTTGGTTTCCTTATCTTTGGAGAGTATAATGGGTGTTGGTGCCAGCTTGGAGGCTACCTGATCTCAATCAGACTTTAAAGTTATTAGCAAAGCTATCAGAAGGTAAGTCTCCACGTGAGCCTGTAGCCAGAGCTTTAGGAAGAGGGCCTGGGGAGGAGGAAGGACAGACTCAGCCTTGGGTTACTGAGTAACCTAAGATGATCATCTTTAATAGAGCCCCCAGATCTGTATCATCAAGGCTTAGTGCCTCTAACTGTGCCCCAAGAAGTAATCACTTCCAGGTGCCTGACCATGCACAGGTCAGATTTTCCTTGTCCTCTGAAGCCCCCTGAGACCCTAGGAGTTTCCCTAGGGCAAGCAGAGGTGGATCCAGCAACTTGGGGGGAAACTTCCGTTTTTACTGTCTTTCTACAGTTGGAGATGGCAGAGTGGAGCAGTAGAGATCTCAGCCCCTGGAAACTCTGGGTTAATCAATTGATTGATTATCAGTCTGGGTATTTGTTTGCTGGAATCCAGGTTTCTTGCAGAGTAACTGATCAAAATGACCCCAGATGGTAAGTTTCCCCAAATAGATTTTTGAAGACTTCAAACTGAAAAACAAATACATTATTGTATTTAGGATGTTGGATTTTGGACATTTACCAGCTACTTGGTCAAGTCACTTAACTTCATTAAACTCTCAATTCTTAGTATTTACAAAATAATAGTACTTCAGTTCAGTTCAGTCGCTCAGTCTGACTCTTTGTGACCCCATGCACTGGAGCACCCCAGGCGTTCCTGGCTATCACCAACTCCCAGAGTTTACCCAAACTCATGTCCATTGAGTCGGTAATACCATCCAACCATCTCATCCTCTGTCGTCCCCTTCTCCTCCAGCCTTCAATCTTTCCCAGCATCAGGGTCTTTTCAAATGAGTCAGTTCTTCGCATCACAGGTATTGGAGTTTCAGCTTCAGTATCAGAACTTCCAATGAATATTCAGGACTGATTTCCTTTAGGATTGACTGGTCAAATCTCCTTGCTGTCTAAGGGACTCTCAAGAGCCAGACATCCTGGAATAATAGTACTTATTACCAAGTAGATCATGGGTTAACTGAGAGATAAAAAATATAAAATGTTGGCTTTTTAATTTTTATGTATGATTTATTTTTTGGCTGTACTGGGTCTTCTTTGCTGTGCAGTCTTTTCTCTATTGCAGTGAGGGGGGCTACTCTCTGGTTATGCTGGGCATGCTTCGCATGGGGGTGGCTTCTCTTGTTACAGAGCATGGGCTCTAGTATGCACCGGCTTCAGCAGTTGCAGCTCCCAGTCTCTAGAACACAGTCTCACTAACTGTGATGCACAGGCTGAGCTGCTCCACAGCATGTTGGATCTTCCCAGACCAAGGATCTAACCCGTGCCTCCTGCAGTGACAGGCAGATTCTTTACCACTGAGCCACCAGTAAAGTCCTAAGGTGGTAGTGTTTTATATGATTTCTTCTTTCTTTACCCCAATTAATCACATTCATTTCCACAATCCCACTGCAAGCCCCATAAAGGCAGTAGGGGCTGTGGCTTACTTTCTTTCTCTCTTCCAACCTAAAATCTACCCCAGTGCTTCTCAGTGAGATAAAATCTAAATAAGCATCTTCTATTTGCCAAACAAGAGACACAGTCCTTGCCCTTAAGGAGTAATACTATCTCTTAGAGGGAGACAGAGGACAAATAAATATAATCAAGTACCCTAGGTGCCATGACAAATTTCTAAATGGACAAAGCAACAAAGCAGAGCATGTTTACTTTCAGCTTGGAGACTTAGGAGATAGGAACAGGGTTTAAAAGCTTCTGGGTTGGTGAATGTATGAAGATTTGGGGAGAGGAGTACTCCTGGAGAGAGGGGTCCCCACACTTTGCTGATGGATCTCTTCCACCTGGATGTTAATAAACCAGTAACTTGGATGACTGACTCTTTCTCTTTTATAAGCACCTAATCGGCCCCAGAGTCTTGGCTGTGCCTATGCCTGGACTCTGGCAGAAGCCACAGACAGTCCCAGTGACAAACAGATGACTTATGCTCACTGCACACAAACACTACCACAAAAACTCTGTTTGTGGACCCATTACACTTTTTGTTAACAATCTATGCAGATGAAGAACTAAATCAAGCTGGCCCAGACCTTCAGGGACAAGCTTGTGCACCAGCATCTGTTGCAGCCCTGTGGAAAAGAGCGCCTAAGTCCAATCTCCTCTCTTAAATGAAAATAAAGGAAGGGATTGGAGTGTCCAACTGGCCACATCAGAAAGCCTAGAGAGGTTTTGACTGTGTGGAACTCAACAGATATCAATGTGATCTACCATCATAGGTAAGAAGGCCCTGAACCACTATTGAAAATTAAGAAATAGAACTAATTTTGCTAGCAGGCAAAATCACTCCTGAACCCAGATATAATAAAGCTGAGAAGGATATATGCTTAAAAAGAAAAAAAAAAAGAGAGAGAGAAAGACAGAATGAAAAAGAAAAAGGGTCCAACAAGGATGTGTTTAAACTGAGTTTTAAGAAAAGTGAGTAAGTCAGGTGTCTGAGAGTACTCTAAGTGTGGACTTGTGATGGACGTGGGATGAAAAGGAAGGGTCGGAGGACATGGGCCAGTCATCAAGCAGAGGAAGAAGCTTCTGCAGAAATAGGCGACAGCTCAAGGATCTGGAAGAGGTTTGGAGTTGCCAGAGTGTGTGATGAGTGGTGGGGCAGTGGTAGAGCATGAAATAAGTTTGCATAACTAGATCAAGGCCAAATCACAAGTCATCTTGAAAGACATTCTTAGAGCTTTGGACTTCATCAAAGGACAATGAACAGCCAATAAAGGCAAGTAACATGATCAGCTGTCTAAGAGCATTTTAACAAAACGTTTTTCTTTAGTTGAAAAAATAATTTATTTTCAATGGGAAAAGTATTAGAGAACATAAAAAAACACCCCCATATAATCTAACTACCCATATACATCTCTTAATGTTCTGGAGTGTGTCTTCCAGAAGAAAATAACAGGAAAGGGAGTTAACATGTACTGAGTATCCACTGTCTTCCAAGGGCTTTCTGGAAATCATTTAATGTAATACTAAGGTTCACTGCTCCATGCTGGCTACAGCCAGAGGGTTGTGAAGAGGGGCCACCAAGGAACCAAGTCAGTCTTGCATGACTGAGTTACCTAAGATGAATGTCTTTGCTGAAGTGCTCATCTAAGGTCTGCATCACCAGGGCCAGAAAGGCATACTGTAATCCACTGGGCAGAAGAGATGGGGCATGGGAAGATGGGAGGAGAAACAACCTGAGGATGAGGAATGAGAAAAATAAGTTCTCTTTAAGAAGCCTGTGAGTTCCATAGCAGAGAAATCAGGGCTGGAACTAAGCACTGTGGAATTGATGCTTCAGTGAGAATTACAGCTTTGAAAATAAGTGAACATGTGCCAGGGAGAAAGAAGAGAGAAGATGAAGAACAGAGGCCTGGGGAATGACAGAATTTAAAAGATAGAGCAAAGGAGACCCCACTTGGGTTTGTGAAACAAGGTCAAAGAAGAACAGGAAAGAAAGACATCCTGGAATTTCTGAAGCATCAAATGTCAGGGAGGTTAAGTAAGATGAACAGTGGAAAGAGGAGACAGGATTTAGCCATTTACCAGTAGGAACTTCAGTAAGAGCATCTCATGAAGGAGTTGGGGGAGACTGATGGCCACAGGTGGAAAAATGGGTGGAAAGAGACCACAAGTTCAGGCTATGCTTTTGGAGAGCTTGACAGTGAAGGGAGAGGGCTTCTGATTTTATTGACCAGTTTTGTTTTTAAACACTAGAAAATATAGTATATTTTCATAACAGAAAGGTGCCAAGAGGCTGAAGATGATGCTATTAAAGTGCTGCACTCCATATGGCCGCAAATTTGGAAAACTCAGCAGTGGCCACAGGACTGGAAAAGGTCAGTTTTCATTCCAATCCTAAAGAAAGGCAATGCTAAAGAATGTTCAAACTACCACACAATTGCATTCATTTCATATGCTAGCAAAATAATGCTCAACATTCTCCAATTTAGGCTTCAACAGTACATGAACGGAGAAATTCCAGATGTTCAAGCTGAATTCAGAAAAGGCAGAAGAACCAGAGATCAAATTGCCGACATCCACTGGATCATAGAAAAAGCAAGTGAAAATGAATTATCTCAGTTGTGTCCAACTCTTTGGGACCCCATGGACTATACAGTCTATGGAATTCTCCAGGTCAGAATACTGGAGTGGGTAGCCTTTCCCTTCTCCAGAGGATCTTTCCAATCAGCATCACAGGCAGATTCTTTACCAGCTGAGCCACAAGGGAAGCCCAAAAGGGAAGCAAACTCAAGAGAATTCCAGAAAAACAACTACTTCTGCTTCTAAAGCCTTTGACTATGTGGATCACAACAAACTGTGGAAAATTACTGAAGAGATGGGAATACCAGACCACCTTACCTGCCTCCTAAAAAATCTGTATGCAGGTCAGGAAGCAACAGTTAGAACCGGACATGGAACAATGAACTGGTTCAAAATTGAGAAAGGAGTACGTTAAGGCTGTATATTGTCACCCTGTTTATTTAACTTATATGCAGAGTACATCAAAGAAAAATACCAGGCTGGATGAAGTATAAGCTGGAATCAAGATTCAGGAAGAAATATCATAACCTCAGATAAGCAGATGACACCACTCAATGGCAGAAAGTGAAGAGGAACTTAAGAGCCTCTTGATGAAAGTGAAAGAGGAGAGTGAAAAAGCTGGTTTAAAACTCAACATTCAAAAAACTAAGATCATGGTATCAGTTCCATCACTTCATGGCAAATAGATGGAAAAACAATGGAAACAGTGACAGACTATTTTCTTGGGCTCCAAAATTACTGTAGATGGTGACCGCAGCCATGAAATTAAAAGACACTTGCTCCTTGGAAGAAAAGCTATGAGCACCCTAGACAGAATATTAAAAAGTGGAGACACTACTTGACTGAAAAATGTCTATATAGTCAAAGCTATTGTTTTTCCAATGGTCATGAATGGATGTGAGAGTTGGACCAAAAAGAAAGCTGAACACTGAAGAATTGGTGCTTTTGAACTGTGGTGTTGGAGAAGACTCTTGAAAGTCCCTTGGACTGCAAAGAGATCCAACCAGTCCATCTTAAATGAAATCAGTCTTGAATATTCACTGGAATGACTGATGCTGAAGTTGAAGCTCCAATACTTTGGCCATCTGATGTGAAGAACTGACTCATTTGAAAAGACCCTGATGCTGGGAAAGATTGAAGGTGGGAGGAAAAGGGGATGACAGAGGATGAGATGGTTGGATGGCATCACTGACTCAATGGACATGAATTTGAGCAAGCTCTGGAAGTTGACGATGGACGGGGAGGCCTGGCGTGCTGTAGTCTGTGGGGTCACAAAGAGTCAGACATGACTGAGCAACTGAGCTGAACTAAACGGAACTGAACTGAGAGAGAGAGAGGATAGCCAAGGGAGCAACGTTTCAGAACAGTTTTTCTCAATGAAGAGCAGTTTGGGGTTGTCACATCTGGGTTGGGGAGTTGGTACCAGCTTCTAGCTGATAGAGGCCACAGATGCTTCTCAATATCCCACAGTGCATGGGATAGCCCTCCACCACAAAGAATATCTGGTCCAGGTCTCAATAGCATCAAAGTTGAGAAGCCCTAGTGTAAAGGAAGAAAAAACATATTAAGAACACAGTGGTAGGAACTACCATCTGATTTTTTCAAACAAATATTTATTGAATAAATAAAGGAATTAAAAATTCCATCTGGAAGACCTATGACTTAAATGGGTCGTGAAGAATTTGAATACAGTGTATCTCTGGGAACTCAGAGATAAGATACAAGCTCATACTCTAAGCTTTGAATAAAATTATGCTGCCTAGAGAATCAAGGAAGGCTTGGAAGATAGGCATGGCAAAAGGGCACTGACATTTACTGAGTATCTACTGTATGCCAAACACTGTATATATTCAGTTCAGTTCAGTCGCTCAGTCGTGTCCAACTCATTGCAACCCCATGAATCGCAGCTCGCCAGGCCTCCCTGTTCATTACCATCTCTCGGAGTTCACTCAGACACACGTCCATCAAGTCAGTGATGCCATCCAGCCATCTCATCCTCTGTCGTCCCCTTCTCCTCCTGCCCCCAATCCCTCCCAGTATCAGAGTCTTTTCCAATGAGTCAACTCTTCACATGAGGTGGCCAAAGTATTGGAATTTCAGCTTTAGCATCATTCCTTCCAAAGAAATCCCAGGGTTGATCTCCTTTAGGATGGACTGATTGGATCTCCTTGCAGTCCAAGGGACTCTTAAGAGTCTTCTCCAACACCACAGTTCAAAAGCATCAATTCTTCAGCACTCAGCCTTCTTCATATTTACTACACTTCAGTGATCAAGGTGTTAACTCTATTAACTAAGGAGGAAACAGACTCAAGTTAACTTGCCTAAGATCATCCATCTAGTTGGAAAGGGTACCAAGATTTAAATCCAGTTATGTCTCACTCTAGGGCTTCCCCAGTGGCTCAGCAGTAAAGAATCTGGCTACAGTGAAGGAGCTACAGGAGACACAGTTTCAACCCGTGGGTTGGGAAGATCCCCTGGAGGAGGGCATGGCAACCCACTCCAGTATTCTTGCCTTGAGAATCCCGTGGATACAAGAGCCTGGTAGGCTATAATTCACAGGTTTTCAGAGTTAGACACAATTGAAGTGACTTAGCATGCACACATGAATCTCTCATTCTATGCCGTCTTTATGCTATAACAAAATCAACTGACATCTTAGCCTTTGAGGATGAGCAGGACTGCAATGAACATTGGAGTAGATGTATCTTTTTAAATACGGTTTTCTCTGGGTATATGCCCAGTAGTGGGGTTGCTAAGTCACATGGTAGTCCTGTTTTTAGCTTTTAAAGGAATCTCCATACTGTTTCCCATAGTGGCTGTATCAGCTTACATTCTCACCAGCAGTGCAAGAGGGTTCCCTTTTCTCCACACCCTCTCCAGAATTTCTTGTTTGTAAACTTTGTGATAAGGGCCATTCTGACCGGTGTGGGGTGATATCTCATTGTACTTTTATTTGCATTTCTCTAATAACTTGTGATGTTGAACATCTTTTCACGTGCTTTTTGGCCGTCTGTATGTCTTCTTTGGAGAAATGTCTATCCAGGTTTTCCACCCATGTTTTGGTTGTGTTGACATGGTAACAACCTAAATATTCATCAACAGAGGAATGGGTAAAGCATATGTGTATGAATATTAATATATGACAGAATATTGTGTGCATGCTAAGTCACTCAGTCATGTTCAACTCTGCAAACACTATGGCCTATAGCCTTCCAGAGTCCTCTGTCCATTGAATTTTCTAGGCAAGAATATTGGAGTGGGTGGCATTTCCTACTCCGGGGGATCTTCCCAACCCAGGGCTTGAACCTGCATCTCTTGTGTCTCCTGCATTGGCAGGCAGATCCTTTACCACCTTACCACTTGAGAAGCCCATGGTGGAAAGGAATGGAACTGGGTCATTTGTAGAGTCATGGATGGACCTAGACTGTCACACAGAGTGAAGTAAGTCAGAAAGAGAAAAACCAATACTGTAATTAACAAATATATGGAAATCTGAAAAAATTGGTATAGACAATCTTATTTACAAAGCAGAAATTACAGGCACAGATGTAGAGAACAAATGTGTGGATACCAAGGAGGAAAGGTGGGGGTGGGTGGGATGAATCAGGAGATTGGGATCAAAATATATACAGTATTTATCCTATAGATAAAATAGATAACTAATGAGAACCCATTGTATAGCACTGGGAACATTACTTAGTAATCTATGGTGACCTAAATGGGAAGGAAATCCAAAAAGGAGGGGACATATATATATATATCTGACTCACTTTGCTGCATAACAGAAACTAATTCAACTTCTGAAAGTAACTCTACTCCAGTAATTTTTTCTTTTTTTAAGAAAAAGGATGAGCAGGACTTCAGTAAAGAGAGGAGAAGAGAGGAAAAGTGGCATTCCAGGTGCTGTGAAGCATGTGTAAAGGCCCTGGGTGTGAAACAGCCTAGATGATGAGACTGTGTGATGGAAACAAATGGAACACAGCCAATGCAGGAGAGGAAGCTGGCAGGGGTAGATGAGCAACGATGTCACCACACAGGTAACTCATTTCTAGAAGTAGGCAGTTCTTAATTTTAATCTTTCCTGATGCTATTCAACCAGCTAGAGCCTCCTCATCCTCTGTTTTATAAGGTTTTCCTTTTTCTTGGTGCTAAATTGTCCTTATTCCAAGCACAGTGGTATCTAAATATTGGTTTAGGGTTTAGTAAATCTTTTTGTTTTCTATGACAGGAAAAACAAACTATGCAACTTACAAATCCCCTGACTAGACATATCCATTTTACAAGGCAAAATGAGTGATAGATTAATTGGAAGAATTTTAGTACCTACTAAACAGCAGTGAGCACACAATTGCCCAAAACATAAAACCAAGGCTTTTGGGGAAGCACTTCTAGCTTAACTGTAATGTCAGATAAATGTCATCCTCAGCTCAGGCTTTTTGGTAGTTTCTTAAAAAATAAAAATAAATCTTCAGTTGTACTTCCTAAGGCATTTCCTGTTTATAGGGTGTGGTTCTAGCAGCTGTGTTAAAAAGTGTGACCTAAGGGCTTTCAGATCAAATCATCCTTTGAAGCTCCTAGGTGCCAAGCTAGGGGATTACTCCCACCCAGGCCAGAACCAGTCTCCTGGCCCAGATCCTGATGGTGTTGGGTTTCTGGATCCTACAACTGTATAGTCTTGTAATGACTGCAAGGGGATGAAAGGTGCATAGAGGTCTGGGGTTCACTCAGTTTTCATGTAATGTATCATTTAATTGGAAATGCAGAAAAAAGTGATATTCACAAAATATTTTTCAGTATTTGACTATTTCCTGGTCACAGAGCAGTTTTCAGGCACAGAATCACTGCTGGTCCTCTAAACTCCCCCTCTCTCACTCACCCTCCATGTCTTTCCCCACTCTGGAAAAGGGGAAAAGGGCAGTGCTCATCCCAGGCTGCTGAACACATACTCAGTTATTCTCTGGGACAAGGAGTCCAGCCCTGATGATGATAGGTAAATGTACATACTTACAAAGAGAAAAAAATTTCCTCTTTAAATACAGTCAGTTTAAACACATTTATTACTTTTAGGCTGCTCATTCATTCACTAACATTCATTAACATCCAGTATATTAAAAAAAAATACCCAGCTAGCCTGAAAGAAGTTAATCTTATTTCTCACAGAAAAAGGTGAATGCATAAAGATGTTCATTGCAGCATTATTTACAATTGCAAAATCCTGAAAACACCTTAAATCTATAATCACAGGTTTTTGAAAAAAGGCATGTTATATTTACAGTGAAATATTATGCAGCTATTAATAATTGTTCTTAAGAGTATTAGTAAGATAAGAAAATGCTACATAATAATGAATACACAACCATACACACTATATATGTGTATATATATGTATGTATGTATGTATGTATGTATGTATGTTTTGGTTGCATTGCCCCTTGTGTGATCCTAGTTCCCCAATCAGAGATTGAACTCCAGCCCTCAGCAGTGAAAGCAGAGTCACAACGACTGGACTACCAGGGAGTTTCTGCACAGCTGATTTCAACTGATGTTTTAACTGAGAAAAATATGCATAGAGAAAGGATTGGGAAGCTTGGTCCAATGTTTTGGATCCACCTCCATTATTTCTTATAGTTGCTTGTCAGACCCCGCAGTCAAAATGGGAAAGCAAGTGAAGAGAAAGTATGATTTTCGGGAAGTCTTCAACATGCAGGAGATAAACTCAAAGAAGCTGAGTTAGCCACATGGTGTGGGCCTTGCAAACTATTCAAGCCTGCCTTTTATTTCCTCTGTAAGAAGTACTCCAATGCGATGTCCTTTGAACTTGACATAGCTGTGGGTGACTGCCAGGATGTTGCTTCAGAGTGTAAAGTCAAATACACGCCAATCTCCCAGCTGTTTAAAAGGGACCAAAGGCAGGTGAATTTTCTGGAGCTAATAAGGAAAAACTGGAAGCCACCATTACGAATTAATCTAATCTAGTTTTCTAAAAAATGTGACTGGCTATTAGCTGTTTACAACTTATAAGGTTTTTATTTACAAAAAAGAAAAATCAGAAGGATGAATAAGAAGATACACTAGGGATCAATTTTACTATGGAAAAAGGGGCAAATCTCTCCTGTACTGGAAACACTTAGAGATAAAAGGAGCCTCAAAGAGGGGAGAAGAGAAAAATAGGGTCTCTGAATCCTCCTAAGGCCCTTAGAGTGATTCATTTATAAACAGTAATAATTTATTACTGCTTAGTATGACTGATGACCAGAATACCATTATTTGGTAAGAATAAAACAAAAGCAGCTATTACAACCAAAACAGGCATAATTTTTTTTTGAGAATCGTATTTGGTTAAAGTATTCCAACTGCTGGCCATGAAATTCTTACCACAAGTGTCAGGAGCTTTCCACTGCAAGACTAGAAAATTAAGTACCTCTCATCTTTATTTTCACACTCTTTGCTGTATTTTCTTACCAATATTAGGAGCTGTGGATGGTAAACAAAGAAGTGGCTTCTTTGACAGCGTGGAGCCAAAGGAAGGGGAAGGAAGTGATAATTCTCTAATTACTCCATGATGCTTTCATCAGTTGGACAGGACAGGATACCACCACTGTCCTTGATTTAACTGTGCCTCTCGAGTTTGTACACCTGCTGGGATAGTCTTTAACTATCCCAGCTCCAGGGGAAGACTGACAGTAAGAAACTTAGTTTTCTTAAGTATTCAAAAAATATGTCACAGCAAATAATAGTTTGCTATCTAAATCAATTTTAAAATTGCCTTATATACCTTGAAATTTTCTTGAGAAAAAGAAAACGGGACACTGAGATTGTGTACTCTATGAAACAGTTAAGCCATAAAGCCAGTGAAGACAGTGGTTAAGGGAGTCAAATTGATATAGATGATGGCATGAATCAGGAGCATGTTGTCAAAGATTCAGTTCAGTTCAGTTCAGTTCAGTTGCTCAGTCGTGTCCGACTCTGCAACCCCATGAATCGCAGCACACCAGGCCTTCCTGTCCATCATTAACTCCCAGAGTTCACCCAAACTCATGTTCATCAAGTTGGTGATGCCATCCAGCCATCTCATCTCATCCTCTGTCGTCCCCTTCTCCTCCTGCCTCCAATCCCTCCCAGCATCAGAGTCTTTTCCAATGAGTCAACTCTTCGCATAAGGTGGTCAAAGTATTGGAGTTTCAGCTTTAGCATCATTCCTTCCAAAGAAATCCCAGGGCTGATCTCCTTCAGAATGGACTGGTTGGATCTTCTTGCAGTCCAAGGGACTCTCAAGAGTCTTCTCCAACACGACAGATCAAAAGCATCAATTCTTCAGTGCTCAGCCTTCTTCACAGTCCAACTCTCACATCCATACATGACTATTGGAAAAGCTATAGCCTTGACTAGATGGACCTTGGTCGGCAAAGTAATGTCTCTGCTTTTGAATATGCTATCTAGGTTGGTCATAACTTTCCTTCCAAAGAGCAAGCGTCTTTTAATTTCATGGCTGTAGTCACCATCTGCGGCGATTTTGGAGCCCAAAAAAATAAAGTCTGACACTGTTTCTACTGTTTCCCCATCTATTTCCCATGAAGTGATGGGACAAGATGCCGTGATCTTAGTTTTCTGAATGTTGAGCTTTAAGCCAACTTTTTCACTCTCCTCTTTCACTTTCATCAAGAGGCTTTTTAGTTCCTCTTCACTTTCTGCCATAAGGGTGGTGTCATCTGCATATCTGAGGTTGATCTTCATTTTCTGAATGTTGAGCTTTAAGCCAACTTTTTCACTCTCCTCTTTCACTTTCATCAAGAGGCTTTTTAGTTCCTCTTCACTTTCTGCCATAAGGGTGGTGTCATCTGCATATCTGAGGTTATTGATTAGTAGTTACTAAACCTGTTTATCATCTTTCCAATAGGAAAAAAAAGCAATCACAGGGTTTTTAACAAAGGTCTGGGCCATTAAGCCTTTATGTAAGTTTTATCTTTTCTTGCTTCTTTGCCAGAAGACTCAATAATATCTCTACAGTAAATAAATTTCCTCTGTCTCTGACAAGCTGTGTGGTGCAATCCTGGGCCAGCGTCTTACATCCTGGGACTCAGTTTTCTTATTTGGAAAGAAAGGAATTTTTTTCTAGATCTGACATTCTGTTTCTCTAAAACAAAATATTTAGATAGTTCTAGGGCATCCATTCTAAAACACATTTAAGACACATCATCATTTTATGTTTCACTAAGAAAAAAAAAAATCCTGCCAACTAAACTGTGACGTGATGCCTTAACCACAACTGGATGACCAGGAATCTGTCACACCAGCCTCTCATGACTTTGCAATATGGAACGATTCTCTCTGCCTTCAACTGTATTACTTGGCTTATCCTAGGCAATTCTTTTTTGTCTATACCAATAACAAAACATAGCACAGTTTTATTTGTTTATAGGTATTTTTACTTTCATGCATCCCATAAAACACTTGGTTCTTATTTTTTGCAATAACATATGGAATTATAGTAATTTCTCCAGTGATAAATATCTGCTTTGATAATGTCAGTTTCATGTCCTGCTATTTTCATGCCTTCTGCAAATACAATCACTTTTCTTTCTTTTTTTTTTTTAATCACTTTTCATTTCAACAACAAACGAAAGTGTAATTTTTGGTAATTTAAATGGCAACCAAGCTCAACATGTTATTACCAACAATGTACTTAACTCAATTGAAAAAATGACAACGTGGACAGCTATGAGTAAGTTTGAGCCTGGGCAGACCATGACAACTACATCGTGACTGAAGCCTGGCTGACATCAGTGTAAGAAGTATCCCAGTGGATTTCAGAGATATTAAAAGACTGGGGGGAGGGCAGGAGATGTGTGTTTTGGAATTGATGAATTGAGATATATCTTGCACATCCCAGTGATGAGGATCTGAAACATAGTAAATGTTCAATAAATATTATTTGGTTGTTGAAGGATTGGAGTGAAAGGAGGAATGAACAGACAGTAGCTAATTGGGAATGCGGAAAAGGCACCTCGCTCTCTCCCTCCTTTCAGATTCTTTTTATGTGGTGGCAAATTACTACCAAATGTATTATTCTTTGTACTTAAATTATGCTTGCTTGCAATCTATCATTAAAAGTTATATATTATATTTAAGAAGCTGAAACCTTGTTACTATGTTAAATCAACAAAAACTTTAAGATCAAACCAAATATGATAATTTATAATAATATTTCCTCTGAATCACTGGCTGGAATTACGGATCTCCCAACCTTCACCTGTTGTTGCTTTCCAGTTGCTAAGTCATGTCTGACTCGTTGCAACCCATGGACTGCGGCAGGACAAGCTTGCCTGTCCTTCACTATCTCACAGAGTTGGCTCAAATTCATGTCCAATGAGCTGGTGATGCTATGACACCTTCTCATCCTCTGCTGCCCCCTTCTCCTTTTGCCTTCAATCTTTCCCATATCGGGGTCTTTTCCAATGAGTCAGCTCTTCGCATCAGGTGACCAAAGTATTGAAGCTTCACCTAGAGCTTGGAATCTAGTTCACATTCTTATTTTCTCTCCACCACCTCTTATGTCCTAAAACTGTGAAACTCTGATTTTCATGTGGAAGACTTATGTCACATGATCTTACATGCCCTTGACTCCTCAGTACCAGTGGCCTTGCCTTCTTATCTTCTCCAGCATTCTCCTCCCAGATCTCTTCTTGGTCCATGAATATCAGCCATTCTCTAACATTCTACCTATTTAATCTGTCATTCTTCTCTTTCACCCTTTCTTTATTTTCTCCCAAGCCTTCAAGATTTCAGTAAATCATCTTCATTTCTACCCTACCAGAAAATCAAAAGCCATCAGGTTGGAACTCCTTGAGTTCCCTCCCCAGCACCTAAAAGCTAAAAACTCTAATTCTATCCTTTCCTCCTGTTTCAGGATGACTCTTTCTCCAGTTCAAGGCTAATCCCTTCCTCTGATCTCTGCCTCCTCCTCAGGAAACTCTTGCTCTGTTAATCATCCCCTTTATCTCCCTTACTCTAAGCTTCCTTTTCACTTGATCTTTCCTGACAGCATGTAAATTTTTCATCTCTTCTCTTTAAAAACAACTTTTACTTATCCACACACTGCTCCTCTCTCCTAATGCTAGCCCTTTCTCTTTCCTTCAAATCCAAGTTTGTAGAGTCTACTTATTATTGTCTACACTTTCATCTCCTATACATTTGAAAGGCTACTGTAATCTGAAATCTGGAAATCATCCTTCTTATACCAATAAAATTATTCTTTAAGGTCACCAGTGACTGCCATGTGGCCAACAGTATCTGACCTTACCTCTCTGAAGTCCTTAATAGCATGGAACCTCCCTCCTTGACATTTCTTCTCTTTTGGTTTTCGCGACACCGTTCTCTCCTCCTTTGTCATACTTTATTCTTACTCTGCTTTATTCTTTGATCAGACAGAAGGAGGCTCTATCTTCAGCCTTTTGCTCTCCTGGTCTACTTATGATATTTCTTGGGTGGTCTTCCATCAAATACACTGCTTCAGCTTCCACATACGACCCTCAGTCCAAAATCTGTGCTAAATGCATTCAACTCAAACTTTTCTCCACAGTGGTGATAACAGATTTCAGTTAAACGCATCATTTTCACCCATAAACCTGTTTCTCCTCCTGCCTTAGTGACAAGCATCACCAGCCCCAGACTTGTCAAGCCAGAAGTGAGGCCATGCCCTTGGACTCGTCCCTCCCTCAGCTGCACATCTGATCAGTGACTTAGGCTTCTAGAGTCTGCCTCCTACCATCTGCTGATCCATTCCAATGCATCTACTTTGACGACACCTTTGTCATCTGTCACTTGCATCACTATCGTGGTCTGCTAATTGCCTCTTCTCCAATCTGCTAGAATAATCTTCCTAAAATACAAATTAGATCATGTTATTTCCCTGCTTAAATTAATTAGATGGTTCTCCAGTAGCTTTCAAGATAAAATTAAAACACCCTGGGACTTCCCTGGAAGTCTAGTGGTTAAGACTCTGTGCTTTCACTGAAGGGACACAGGTTTGATCCCTGATCAGGGAACTAAGATTTGCAGGCTGTGAGGTGTGGCAACCAAAATAAAAACAAAACCACTTTGACTCCTAATCCCTCGTGGTGTGCCCCTGCCTGCCTCTCTCTTATTCAGCCATGTACTCTACTACTTTCTTTTTCTGATCACACTTAACAATACACACAGGATGATTTATACCCCCAGCCTCCTCCTCGGTGCTCTCCTAGCCTCTCCTCTTTGGTCCAGCTAACGAACTGCTGCACATCCTCTTGAACATCTCTTCCTCTGCTAAGCCTTCCTTAACTCCCGGATTAGCTGCTGCTCCTCTATTCTACAAGATATCCTACGCACACCGCTATCACCCCTATTTCATCACTGGTTTATATATATGTATATATGTCTTGTCCTAGAATGTATGCTCCAAGAAAGTAAGGACCATGGCTGTTATATGCATTAGTAGAATGAATGAATGAACAAATCAGCTCATTATTTGTTCACTTGAAGACTGAGCCTTGAAGTCTAAAAATAAGTGAATGAAAAGTTGTTTTACAGTGTAGAGGTTCCTCAAAATGTTAAAAATAGTGGCCATATGATCCAACAATCTCTTTCTTGGGCATATAGCCAAACAAAACTCTAATTCAGAAAGATACATGCAGCCCTATGTTCACAGTAGCACCACACACAATGGCCAAAACATAGAATCAACCTGTATATCCACTGATAGATGAATGGATAAAGATGAGATACATATAGACAATGGAATACTCTTCAGCCATAAAAAAGAACAACATAATTCCATCTGCAGCAACATGGATGGACCTAGAGAGGATCATACGAAGTGAAGTAAGTCAGAAAGAGAAAGACAAATACCAAATATTACTTATATGTGGAATCTAAAATATGACACAAATGGACTTTTTTGAAACAGAAACAGACTCACAGACACAGAGAAGAGACTTGGGGTTGTGAAGGGGTAGGGGACACGAGAGAGGGATGGAGTGGAAGTTTGGGGTCAGCAGATACAAGCTGTATATGGAATGTATAGACAACTAGGTCCCTCTGTATACCACAGGGGACTATCTTTAGCATTTCATAATAAATCATTATGGAAAAGTGTATATGTATGTGTAACTGAATTAATTTACTGTATAACAGAAATTAACACATTATTACAAATCAACTACATTTCATTTTTTAAAAAAACTGTTTTACACTCGAGACAGAGGGAAAATTGTAGGTAAACTAAGTAACGATAACAGTGAAAGAAATGTGAAAACAAAGCACTTTGTTAAATTAGATAAATTTATTTACTTACATCTTTCTCTAAACTGTATTATTCTCTTAAAAGAGTATGTTAACATATTATTACTATTTTGGTGTCTTGCTGATATTCTAATTTTTAAGTGAAAACACCTTAATTCATTAGGAATATATCTTAAGCTGATCTCCCAAAGAAAATTCAAGTGGAGCCTAAGTACTTGAAACACAGATCCAGGTCTTATAATATACGTAACGTAGTTTGGGTTTTCTCAACCAGGACTCTCACTTGGCGTTTAAATTTCTCCAAGACTTTATCCCAAACCACCTTTCACCATTCTTTTGTACTTATCTTATATTCTAGCAAACTGAACTTCCAAACACTCTCTGAAATATCCTACATTTCTCCCAGTGCTTTATTTCTTCTCTTTAGGCCTTTATTTCCTCCACCAAGAATCTCTTTGCTCCAACAATTAGATATTAAGCGCAACTTCATACATAAACACGTCTCTGATTTTTTTCTGAAGAGATTCTCTTCATATCATTTTGTACCTCTTACCATATCCAGTTTTATATTTTTAACTTTTGTGTAGCAAAAATAACTCTACAGTTTAATATTTCATTTTATATTGAAGTTTTGTATATTTAACACTTTTCAACCCCTTCAAGACAGAGTATCAGAGAAGGCAACGGCAGCCCACTCCAGTGTTCTTGCCTGGAAAATCCCATGGACCGAGGAGCCTGGTGGGCTATGGTCCATGGGGTCGCTAAGAGTCAGACACAACTGAGCGACCTCGCTTTCACTTTTCAGTTTCATGCATTGGAGAAGGAAATGGCAACCCACTCCAGTGTTCTTGCCTGGAGAATCTCAGGGACGGGGAAGACTGGTGGGCTGCCATTTATGAGGTCATACAGAGTCGGACACGACTGAAAGGACTTAGCAGCAGCAGCAGCAAGACAGAGTATAACTCTTCTAATGGCATATTTTGAGCAATATATTTCAAGTATAGAGATACACCTTAGTTCTAAATTATGCATTTTAACTGGCATATATTATTCCATTGTCTAAATACTCCACAATCTATTATTTATCTAGTCTCTTACTTCCAACTTGTTGCTATTTTGAAATGATAAACACTTGGACATGACCTCTTGTGCATGTATAGAAAAGTTTTCCTAGGATAACTTCTGTAAATCACATTCTTATGAATGGAGTTAGTTTTGTGCACCTTCAACTTTCCCACCTCTTGCCTTTCCCTCCCTGCAGTGCAAGCATTCCTCTAGGCACTGCAGATTATGCCTGTGAACCACACACACGCAAAAATCCCTGCCCTCACGAAATTTACATTCCAGGTGGCAGAGCGTAGAAATAGTAAACTGTATGCACACAAGCTCCCACAGGCTCACCAACACTCAAACATTTTTTTCTTAATTTTACTAATCTGATAGGTATAAAGTGATACACGACTGCTTTAACGTATCTCTGATTACTATTACACTTGACCTTTTTTTCCCCTTATGTTTATTCGCTAGTTTTAGTGTTGTTTTTTGTGAAATATCTGTTCACATCTCTTGCTTATTTCCCCTCTATTGAGTTGCCTTATTCTTAATAACTTGTGGAGTATATTATTGATAATGGTAATCTGAGGGGGTCTATGTATTATAAATACACATTGCCAGCTTCTGACTTGACTTATCACTTTGAGTCTTCTTGTTAGGTTTTAGTATTAATATACTGAAATGTGTCAGTCTGCACCTTTATGATTTGTGGTTTTTGATCTTTATGTTAGAAACAATTTTGGGACTTTCTTGGTGGTACAGTGGACAAGAATTTGCCTGCCAGTTCAGGGGACAGGGGTTTAATTCCTGGTCAGGGAAGATCCCACATGCCGTGGAACGACTAAGCCCACGAGCCGCAGCTACCGAAGTCCCAGAGCCTAGAGGCTGTGTTCCACAAGACAAGCCACCATGATGAGAAGTGTGAGCACTCATCGAAGAGTACCCCTGCTCGCAGTAACTGGAGAAATCCCCCTGACAGCAATGAAGACCTTGCAAAATAAATAAATGAATAATTAAAAAATAAAATAAAAGCAATTTCCTTTCCCACGGTCATAAAAATATTCTTCCACGTTTTTCTTGTTTAAATTTTAAAGCTTGATTTGACATTTGGGAGTCTAATCCATCTAGAATTAATTTTTATTATGGTCTGTGTAATTTTATTTTATTTTTCTATGAGAGAACCAGTTATTTTAGCCCATGTTTTGACTGATTTGTAACACCGCACATTGGCCACAGCGTTAACTCCCATGTATGTCTGGGGCACTTTCTGGTCTCTCTGTTCTGTTGTCTAAGTCTCACAGTAACTTCATTGTTATTGACTTTAATTAACTTGATGTGCAACAGGACAAGTTCTCCCAATTTTATCTTTGAAAATATATTGTCTGTCTATGGTCTTCTCAGTGCTCTACCTTTTGAACTTAGGTTGAAATTACCAATTGCCATTCAAATCAATTAATCAATCAAAACAACACAACACTCAGAGATTTTGATTGGAATTGCACTGAACTTAAATTACCTCATGAAGAACTGACATCTTTATTGAGTCTTTCTTTCACAAAATATAGTATCTCTCAGTAGTCATTTAGGTATTAATATTATTTTACATCTTCCAACATGGTTATATAGCTATTTGCACAATTGTGATATACATCTTTGGTTACATTCTTTTTTTTTTCTTTTCCTAATTTTTTGCTGCTAGGGAGCATGGTCATTGTTGTTTATTATTATTATAGTTTCTAACTGTTTTTCTTCTTATATATAGGAATACAGCTGATTTTTGCATTTTAATTTTGTATTTAT
>SJYC01110083.1:0-59202 GCA_006408675.1 Madoqua kirkii
ACACATATTTGTCCATGGCTGATCCATGTTATTCCAAAAGTATTAAAATTTATTAAAAAAAAATTTCTAATATTATAGTGTTGAATTCTGGGATAAACCCTAACAGACCATAAATCTTAATCCTAATTGTTTTTGTAGGTAGATTTTTAAAATTTAATTTAACTTTTAAAATTACATCTAAAGTTTGACTTTTAAAATTAATTTTTAATGAAATACAGTTGACATACAATCTTACGTAAGTTACAGATGTACAGTACAGTGATTCACAATTTTTACAGATTACACTCCAATTATACTTATTATGAAATATTGGTCATATTCCTCATGTTGTGCACTATATCATTGTAGCTTATTTTATACATAATAGTTTGTATCTCTTAATTCCCTGTGCATGTATTGCCCCTTCCTCCTTGCCTCTCCTCACTGGTAACCACTAGTTTGTTCTCTATGTCTGTAAGTCTGCTACTTTTCATTATACTCTCTATTTTGTTGTACATTTTAGATTCAAATGTAATTTGAATTGAGTAATATCATATAGTATTTTTCTTTCTCTATCAGATTTATTTTACTTTTCATAATACCCTCTAAGGCTATCCATGGTGCTGCAAATGGCAAGTTTTCATTTTTATGACTGAATAGTATTCCATTTTATATATATATCACATCTTTTTTATCCATTCATCTGTTGACAGACACTTAGATTCTTCTATATCTTGGCAATTTTAAATAATGCTGCTATGAACTTTGGGGAGCAGGTATCTTTTTGAATTAGTATTTTTGTTTTTTCCAGATATATATACCCAGAAGTGGGATTTCTGGGTCATATGGAGAATCTATTTTTAGTTTTGTAGATTTTGGGGAAACTTCCATACTGGCTATACCAATTTAAATTCCCACCAACAGTATGCAGAGTTCTCTTTTCTCTACATCTTTATCAAC
Source organism: Madoqua kirkii (assembly GCA_006408675.1). NCBI lineage: Eukaryota > Metazoa > Chordata > Mammalia > Artiodactyla > Bovidae > Madoqua > Madoqua kirkii. The sequence goes on from SJYC01110083.1 coordinate 940, forward strand.
ATTTGTTATTTGTGTTCTTTTTGCTGAGAGTTACTCTGATAGGTGTCAGGTGATACATCTCCCTGATGATTAGTGATAATGAGCATCTTTTCATGTTGAGCATCCGCATTTTTTTTTTCTTTTTTTGGAAAAACAGCTATTCAGTTCTGATGCCCACTTTTTAAATTAGGTTGCTTTTTTTTATGTTGAGTTGTGTTAACTCTTTCTACATGTTAGGTATTAATTCCTTCCCAGTCATATCATTTGCAAATATTTTCTCCCATTCAGTAGATTGTTTTTTCATTTTGTCAATGGTTTCCTTTGCTGTGCAAAAGCTTTTAAGTTTAACTGGGTCCTGTTTGTTTATTTTTGCTTTTACTTCCTTTGCTTTAGGAGACAGATCCAAAAATACATTGTACAATTTATGACAAAGAGTGCTTTGCCTATGTTTTCCTGTAGAACTTTTATGGTTTCTGGTCTTACATTTAGGTCTTTAATTCATTTTGAGTTAATTTGTGTATATGGTGTTACAGAATGTTTTAATTTCATTCTTTTACATGTAGCTTGCAGTTTTCCCAATACTTCTTATTGAAGAGACTCTTTCCCTCGCTGTTTATTCCTGCTTCCTTTATTATAGATTAAATGACCGTAAGTGTATGGGGTTTGTTTCTGGACTCTGTATTCTGCTGCATTGATCTTTGTGTCCCTATTTGTGCCAGTACCATACTGTTTTGATTACTAGAGCTTTGTAGTAGAGTCTGAAGTCAGGGAGTGTGATTCCTCCAGCTCTGTTCTTCTTTTTTATTTTGGCTATTTAGCACATTTTGTGTTTCCATACACACTTCAAATTATTTGTTCTAGTTCTGTGAAAAAATGCCTTTTTTTTTTACTATTTATTTATTCATTTATTTTTGGTTGCATTGAATCTTTGTTGCTGTGTACACGCTTTATCTAGTAGCCATGAGTGGAGGTTACTCTTCCTTGTGGTGTATGGGCTTCTCATTGCAGTGGCTTCTCTTGTTGTGGAGCACAGGGTCTAGGCACATGGGCTTCAGTAGTTGCAGCATGCAGGCTCAGTACTCGTGGCTTGCAGGGCCTCGAGAGCTCAGGCTCCAGTAGGTCTGGGGCACAGTCTCAGCATTTGTGGTGCATGGGCTGTGGTACGTGGAATGTTCGTGGACCAGGGACCCAACCCCTGTCCCCTGCACTGGCAGCTGGATTCCTATCCACTTCACCACCAGGGAAGTCTGTCATTGGTATTTTGATAGGGATTCATTGAATCTGTAGATGACCATGGGTAGTACAGTCATTTTGACAGTGTTAATTCTTTCAACCTAAGAACACACTTTATCTTTCCATCTCTTTGTTGTTGTCCTGTCTGTGACCCCATGGACTGCAGCATGCTAGGCTTCCCTGTCCTCCACCATCTCCCAGAGCTAGCTCAAACTCATGTCCATTGAGTCAATAATGCCATCCAACCATCTTGTCCTCTGTTGACCCCTTTTCCTTCTCCTTCAACCGTTCTCAGCATCAGGGTCTTTTCCAATGAGTTGGCTCTTAGCATCAGGCAGTCAAAGGATTAGAGCTTCAGCCTCAGCATCAGTCCCTGCAATCAATCAGGATTGATTTCCATTAGGATTAACTGGTTTGATCTCCTTGCAGTCCAAGGGACTCTCAAGAGTCTCCTCAACTCCTCAATTCAAAAGCATCAGTTCTTCGGTGCTCAGCCTTCTTTATGATCCAACTGTCACACCCGTACATGACTACTGGAAAAGCCATAGCTTTGACTATACAGACCTTTTTTGGCAAAGTGATGACTCTGCTTTTTAATATGCTGTCTAGGTTTGTCATAACTTTTCTTCCAAGGAGAAAGCGTCTTTTAATTTCATGGTTGCAGTCACCATCTGCAGTGATTCTGGAGGCCAAGAAAATAAAGTCTGTCACTTTTCCATTGTTTCCCCATCTATTTGCCATGAGGTGATGGGACGGATGCCATTATCTTAGCTTTTTTTGAATGTTGCATTTTAAGGCAGCTCTTCACTCTCCTCTTCACCTTCATCAAGAGGTTCTTTAGTTCCTCTTCGCTTTCTGCCATAAGGGTGGTGTCTCACAATTTTCCAAGTACAGGTCTTTTACTTCCTTAGATACATTTATTTCTAGGTATTTTATGCTTTTTGATGTCATAATAAATGGGATTGTTTCCTTAATTTATCTTTCTGATTCTTCATTGTGTATAGAAATGCAACAGATTTCTGTATATTAATTTTGCATCCTGTGATTTTAACCAAATTCATCAATGAGCTCTAGTAGTTTCCTGGTGGTGTCTTTAGGATTCTTCTGTGTATAGCCTCATGTCACCTGCAAACAGTGACAGACTTACTTCTTCCTTTCCAATTTGGATTTCTTTATCTATTTGTCTTCTTTCATTGCCATGTCTAGGATTTCCAATATTATGTTGAATAAAAGTGGCAAGAGTGAGCATTCTTGTCTTTTTCCTCATCTTAGAGGAAATGCTTTCAGCTTTTCATTGTTGAGTATTATGATTTTGGTATCAGGATGATGGTGGCCTCATAGAATGAATTCAGAAGTATTTCTTCCTCTGCAATTTTTTGGAACAGTTTTAGAAAGATCAGTATTAATTCTTCTCTGAATGTTTGATAGAATTCACCTGTGAAACTATCTGGTCCTAGATTTTGTTGGGAGTTTTTTAATTATTGATCTAATTTCATTGGTATCTTCATATCTTCTATTTCTTCCTGGTTCAGTTCTTGAGAGATTTCACCTCTTAAAGAATTTGTCTATTTCTTCTAGGTTGTCCATTTTATTGGCATATAGTTTCTTGTAGTATTCTCTTATGATCCTTTGTGTTTCTGTGATATCAATTGTAATTTCTCCTTCTTCATTTCAGATTTTATTGATTTGGGCCCTCTCCTTTTCTTTTTTTTCTTGATGGGTCTGGCTAAAAGTGTTTCAGTTTTGTTTAGTTTTTCAAAGAATCAGCTTTTAATTTCATCGATTTGTTCTATTGTTTATGAAGATTTTTAAATAAAACATTTTATTAAGTATTTTATTAAAACATTTAATAAAACACTTATTTAAAGTTTTATTAAAATGTTTAATGAAATATTTATAAAAATAAACATTTTTAGTAAAAAATAAATGAAAATCTTTATTTCATTTATTTCTGCTTTGATCTTTATGATTTCTTTCCTTCTTTCTAAACTTTTGTTTTGTTTGTTCTTCTTTCTCTAGTTCCTTTAAGTGTAAGTTCAGATTATTTATTTGAGATTTTTCTTGTTTCTTGAATCAGTATAACCTTCCATCTTAGAATTGCTTTTGCTGCCTCCCATGGGTTTTGGAGAGTTGTGTTTTCATTTTAATTTGTAAACTACCAATTCAATTTTCAAAATATAACTATAGCTGTCTAATTGAGTTTTCTATTTATACTTGAGTCAGTTTTGGTAAGTTTCCTTTTTCTAGGGAACTGGCTATTTCATATAAGTGTCCAAATTTAGTTACATGACGTTTATTCTTTTTAATTCTCTTATTTTCAAAAATTTTACATATATGTAGTGATTTTTTCTTTTAGTCTGTAGGTTTTATTAGTCTTTCAAACCTCCAGCTTTTTGTTTTTTTGGTCATTTCCACTGCCACTTTGTTTTCTATTTAATTAATTTCTCCTCTACAGTAGTTCTTTTCTTCTTTTTCTTTGTGTGTATGCTGCTGTCCCTTTTTCCAGTGTTTTGATTTGGACAATGACTCATTAATTTCCATTTTTTCTTCTTTTATAATAAGAGTTTTCAAGTTTTTATAGATTTCTCTGTATCACATAAGTTTTGAGATATGTTTAATTGTTTAGCTCTCTCTACTAATTTTAGTCACAATCTTTTTCCTTTGGCCCATCAGCTATGATTTATTACTTATGTTATTTAGAAGAATATTTAGTTATCCTAATCCAAGGAAATTAAATATTTTAAGTAAGCTTTTTTTCTGTTTAATAAATCAGAGAATGTGATCTATGTGATTACTGACTTGTTATTGTCTTGATTAAGATGGTAACATGTGCCATCAGAGACCTAGATCCTTCTGTCTATCTACTCTGTCATCTCAATACATGATTTTCACAATATGCTTTTTTTATATTTCTTACTATTTCCAGGAAAATGCTTTTCATTTAGCAGCTGTTAAGTACAATGAACTCATTTAACATACCAAGCTGGGTAAGAAGGAATTAACAGCCACAAACTCAATACTCTGAGATTTGTCATGAATCAGTCCTCACTCTATTCTCATCAGTTTCTTTCTCAGATAGGGTTCACAACCCTGTTCTAGAATTTCTCCATCTTATTCCTCAGCTTTGGACCTGAAGAGCTGCCTCCAACATTAAGCATTTAGAAAATATTTGTCGAATTAAAGAATGCATAATTAGAAAGGAATTAATATCTCCCAGCATGCTAATCTTGCAAGTCCCAAACTAGGAATGGATGACAAATATCACAAACAGTAACTCAATACTCTTACTAACAGGATTGAAAATAGAACAAGGCAGGCTTACAGTGCAAGCAGAAGCATCATGGGATGCAGTCTTGGGGGAACCATTTCAGGAAAATTAATTTTGAAGCAACTTTCTGGGAGCCTCTGAAATATACATATTCATGAATCTTATGCCTGACCTATCACACAGGATTTTCCCATCGTTGACAACATAAGCAGTGTCTATCTATTCTGGACAGCAGCAACTTCATACCAGAAATTGTCCACAAGACAAATCTAGATAGTTGAGCCAAAGGCACATGGTTATTGGGGAAGTTTAGGGCAAATGATTTGCATTGTATTTTGTAGGCGGTGCTTGACTGACCCGTAACTGCACCCTTCCACCTTGCTTTGGCCAACAGCTTGGGTGTGGTTGTTCATAAATATTCCCAAAGAGCAATGACGATTCTTCTGGACTCCTGAACACGCCACCTCCCTGTGGGAGAGCTCTGGGGTGTGTGTCCAGGACTCTCAATGAAGTTTTAATCAAAGCACTATTTCCTTCCCATTGTTGCTTTTGGAATGGCCTTGTTCTCTGCATCCAAGTTTTGACAACAGCACCTCTGCTGAATTTTTCCACAGCAGCTCTTGGATTTCTGCCCCATCCCCTCCCATCTGCACGCCCCCATTTCCTCTCTTCTCTGTTTTGGCTCTGTGTGGTTCTTCTCAGTAACGTAGCTGAAGAGTAATGAACTCAAAATACCTAAGTAACAAATGAGTCACCAAACTTAACAGCAGCATTCTGAAGATCAGCGGGTGTGTTGCTGGGGGTAAATAGCAGAGGAGGTGGCTGCCCAGAGACAGAGGGAGAAAAATAGAAACAAAATGAACAAGTTGGCAGAGGTGGCTGACAGCAGCTGAGGGGGTGGAGGGGGCAGGGAACTTGTTTGGCTTGCAAAGTGAAATCGGCACTGTGGCTTATCACACCGTGGCTGACTCAGGCTAAGCACAGTCCCCTCTGGACCTGCTAACACTAAACTGTCCAGTAAAACCTGGCTGAACAAGTCATCTGACTACTGTCCTCTCTGGTTTACAAGTTCTGAGTCCTAAAGCTTGGAATTCTTTGTCCAGGTTGCTGTAAGGCTCTAATCAGGGACATGGCGATATTGATCTGGGCCATTCCCTTTCTGGTTATAAGTAATCTGGGTGGCAAGAGTCAAGACATTAATTTAAATTACTTCTTTGTACTTCTTTGTCGGGGATTTTTGGGCTGCATCATTTCCCCCAAAATCTTATCTCAAAGCATAACAGTTGAGCTGAACGGCAAGCTCAAGGCCAAGGCTTCAGGCGGCACTGGGCGTAATGGGCAGCTAAGGCTGTAACTCTGCTTCGAGATCTGGGGACATTACCCCATCCAGATCAGTTTGGCTTAGAAGCCACAGGGCATGTGACCTGGAAGCTTAGGACACAACTCCTACTTTTTCTACTTTTCTAAGTAAAAAGGGAGTGGAATAGGCTGAGTTCTTGGAACATGTCTAATGGTCTGATTTCATGGGTTTGATTTCATGTGGGCCTGGCCAGCCCACAGTCCTTCTCAAAGACTTTTAAACTGTCACAAGAAACCAGAAGGAAAAGCCACGTGTGCAAGAGACAAGGGCTGGGATGCAAAAAAGACTGTTAATATGGCATGGCTATCAGGAGAATCTTCTGAAGAAAAATAAAATGTTCCTTGAGATAGGCTGATTCAGATTATGAGGATAATGGGGTTTGCTCACAAGCTATGTGGAAGTTTGGTAACTACCTTAAAAAGAGAGAAGAGGGGCAGGAGCTGCTTTGGGTTTTTAAGTCTGCAGGCGTGTTCCACTCCACGTGACCTTGCAGTGAGGGCTGGACTCAGCTTTGGCTTTGTCTCCGCTGCCCCTGCACACCCGCCTTCACCCCCACAGAAGAGCACAAGCAGATGCCATGACTTGGAAAGATCAAGCTTGATCTTGAGAGGAAGTGGAGGACCTAACGCTACCAAGGCTGTGCAGCTAGAAAAAAACAATTACAGCCGCTGTGAAGAAAAACCACAACCCAAGATCCAATCAAAGCAAGCTTCCTGATCCCCATTAAGCTCCTGAAGAAGGCTGCCTCTGCTCAGTTCCACTTATCTCAGTGAGCCAAACGGTGAATTACTGAAAATCTTCTTTGGAAATGATTTGTGAAAATCATCTCAGCGAAGTTCATAATCTTGGCCTCAGAAGTCTTCATTTTTCTTCTCCAGAGGATCTTCCTAGAGATCGAACCTGGATCTCCTGCACTGCAGGCGGAGTCTTCACCATCTGAGCCACCTGAAGCGCTTTTAAGATGAAATAAACATACAAAAATAGAAGTAGACGTGAAAGAGCCAGCCGTAGTTCCCACACTCAGAATGTTCACCTCTCAGTGTGTTTCTTTCCAGGGCTTTCACAGGCATAGATTCACTCTTTTACACAGTTGTTCTCATTCTGTATTAGGATATTGTGCACTGCTTTTTGCTAAATATATCTTTTTCTGTTCTCACCTGGAAAATTAGGCAACCATGATAATTATTAATGGCTGACATATAATTCATAGATTATGTTTGGGACACTATATATGCTTCCGGTTTTTTGAAACTATGTCTTGATTTAATAAGTGTATAAAATTTGGAGCTTTTCACTTTAGCCCCATCACTTAGCCACGTGGTAAATCATAACAATATCCCCGGTGGTAACCTGAGGGTTTCAGGAGGAATCTATAAGACAGATAATCAGAGGGAGCTGCTGGTCAGACTTCTTTCGGGATGTACCCCCTCTTCAGCTATAAAACTCATGGTTTTCCGGTACAGGAGTCCTGAACGACGCAGACATTGCTTGAGGTAACCTCATGGCATGCTGCTAAGTCACTTCAGTCGTATCCGACTCTGTGAGACCCCATAAATGGCAGCCCACCGGGCTCCCCCGTCCCTGGGGTTCTCCAGGCAAGAACACTGGAGTGGGTTGCCATTTCCTTCTCCAATGCATGAAAGTGAAAAGTGAAAGCGAAGTTGTTCGGTAACCTCACGGCATATAGCTGTGTATTTCCTGCTGAATGTGGCCTACCAGTTCTATCTCTAGCCCCACATTTTCAAGCATCCTGAAGATAACAGATAATATTTTTAATGAATGAAAAGAACAGTAAAATAAAGGACAGAAACTATACCCAGTGTGACAAGGCTGAGGCTCTCCTTTTAAAATATTTATTAAGTATCGTACTCTTATTCTGATTTCTTATTAGAGCATTCTGATTTCTTGTGGAATTCCCTGGTGGGGTCGCTTGCTGGAGAGATATGTTTTGAGCTACAGAAGCAGAAAGAGTTGGTACTAGTTAGGATGGGCAAAGACAGTTATGGAGGTAATTTATCCTTTACCAAATAGCTCATAGTTGTAAGGTGGTCATTAAGTGTTTCATGCAAATGCTGTTTTCTTTCAAAGGCAAGTACTGTGTCATGCAGAATAGAGTTCCTGAGCATAATGGAGGAGGATGCTGAGTACTTTTTTAGTGATTATTTCATTTTAAGAATCTCAACAATTCAGAGTCAAGTGCTCTTTTCTCTATTTTGGATATGAGGGCATTAGACCACAGAAAAGTGAAATAACTCACCTAAGGGGCATAGCTAATAAATGTTTGAGTAAAGATTAGAACTCAGAGCTGACATCAAAGCCTGTGGTCTTTGCCCTACATCACAGTGCCTCCCTTGTTAAGCCTTATTTATCTATTGATAATCATTCTTGTAATAAAAAACAAGCTAATACTTATTGACTAACAGTGGAGCTTTCCCTGAGATCCATAAGTCATTCACACCATTCTTCAAGAGACCCGAACTCATGAAGGCTAGGGGTCAGTCAAGTCCAACAGTAGATAAGGACCTCTTCCACAGGGTGATCTTAAAGATCCCGTGGAGTCTCTGACAGCAGGAGGTCACAGGGAGTTTCTACCTCCCATTTTTTCCAAAGCCAGTTCTTGGAACATATTACAGATGATGGGAATAGAAACTATTGCTTTACTGTGCTTTTTAAAGATACCTGTGTAATGGAATGACTGTATCATAAGATAAGTATCTGTTTTCCCACTAGACTTAAATTTTGTAAAGTCAGGGACTATACTTATTTTCTTCATTGGTATATTCCCACTTTTAATGCAGTGCTTAGTCAATAACAGATGCTCAATAAATCTGTTGAATGAATGAATGAAGATATCTAATCCAGTCTGAGCCAAAGCTGTAGGCTGAGTTAAGGATGATGATCAACTCCTCAGGTATAGATGTGTCTCTCAGGATGTGTAGTCTGAATTGAGATGACCTGAATCAGGACTGGTCAGGAAGTATGTACAATCTGTTCCCATCTTTTAGTATCCATAATAAACTCTTGGTCACAAGCAGGAGGCCATTAGACATGGGAAGTGAAGTGTTTCCTTTTTTCCCCTGCCCTTACAGCATGGAGTGAAGATAAATATTGTTGTTTTTTTTTCTTCTTCTTGATATCTCAATCAAATTGGATTTAGGCTTGAGAAGAGAATGCCTCCTACATAGAGTGCTTATAGCATCCTGCTTGTTTCCCAGTGGGAAAAGTGGGGCTGAAAGTGTACCTTAAGCTTAGTCATTAAGCAATTAATATTGTGCCCGAGAAACAAAAAGCAAGAGCATTACAAGTGGATTTTGTCATAATCCTACATCTCCCAAGTGTGTAAACTCCAGGAAAGTCCAGATTCCCAGCAGAAACCCATCTGCTGTATTTCTAGTCTGATACTCTTCTGTTTATATTTGCTCATTTCTCTCACAGAGTGCCAGGAGAGAAAAAGTGATATTTAAAAAATTCATCTGCTAGTATTTATCAAACACAGTTCTCTCCAAGTGTGGGCTGAGCAATACGAGGAAAGCAGATGCAAATGCCTCCAACGGATCTCAGTGAAACTGTACGACAAAGAAGGGAGAAATACGTATATTTATCTTATGAGATCTGAAAAGTAGAAGACAGAAACTGTCCTCTGACCAGCTGCACTTGACAGGAAGAAGTTCTGGGTCCTGAGTCCCAGATTTGGAGGCTTATTTGAATCTGTCAGTGAATCTGTTGGACTTCTCCTATGCACCAGCCAGTTAGGGAACTATAGAAGCTCAAGATTTCTGGTTGAGGATATAACAGTATACCATTATAAAAGAGCATGTTACTAACCTAAGGAGAAAGGGGAAGAAATATTGGTTGAGCCTCAGAATCTGCCCAACTTTTTTCCGAGTGTTTCACATACACTATTTCATTTAATCCCGGTAGCTGTCCTACAATGCTCTCATCCTCATTCTTTAGACCAAGCCTCACAGTGGCCATATCATTTGTTCAACATTATGCAACTTAGGCTGTCTATATTGAAAATGCATGCTTTTCCCCCTACATCATACATATGGAGCTTCTAAGGCTTAAAATCCAATATTTTTTGTGTGTTCAGAATCTAAATAGCTAACATTGGAGAGTTTCTTGGTGGTCTAGTGATTAGGACTTGGCGCTTTCACTGCTGGGCCCAGGTTCAGTCCCTGATCAGGGTACTAAGATCCCGAAAATCACATGGTATGGCAATAAAATTAAATAAATGAACAGCTAACACTGGTTGAGTGTTTACTATGAGATAGCAAAATAAAAGTTCTTTATATATCTTCATAGATATAAACTTTGTAATTACTCCAGGAGGTAGATACTACTATTATCCCATTTTTAAGGATGGAGAAATTGAGTTTACATATAAATAAAGTAATATAAATAAAGGCTTCCCTGGCTCAAATGGTAAAGAATCTGCTCACAATGCAGATTCATTTTAGAAATGTAAAATATGATTTTCAAAGTGCAGTTATGTTAATTTGATAATCATATCTATATTCAAAATAATGTATTTATTTGTTGCAGTTTTATTTATTTATTTTTGACTATGCTGGGTTTTTATTGTTGTGTACAAGCTTTCTCCAACTGAAGTGAACGGTGACTACTCTCTAGTTGTAGTGTGTGGGCTTTTCATTGCATGGCTTCTCTTGTTGCAAAGCACAGTCTTGGTGGGCTTCAGCAGTTCTGGTATGTGAGATCGTTAGTTGACGTTCCTGGACTCTAGAGCACAGGTTCAATAGTTGTGGCACACAAGCTTAGTTGCTCTGAGGCATGTGGTATCTTCCTGGACTAGGGAAAGAAAGCATATCTCCTGCATTGTCAGGCGGATTCTTTACCACAGAGCCAACAGGGAAGCCCCAGGATACTGGATTTAAATTCAGAAGTGTTCCAAAATATATATTAAATGATACATAGCATGCAGTGCCAAGTGTCTGCTCTATTAAATAGAAGTCTTTCCTCATTATGGTTAATTTTAAGATAATGTGTAAAAAAATGCTGATTTAAGAAACAAAACAAAAAATTAAAATTATTTAAAATTACTATTTGAACTGTCATGTAAAGCTTGTGAAATAATATTATCTACTTCATTTATAACTTGGTAGAAAAAGTAATTACATTTTTGGAAAGGACTTCATTTTGTATATTCATAACATGAAAGACTATGGAAAAAACGGACAGATGAGCATGAAAATTTCAGTATTATCCACATGTGAGTATCTCTAAAATGAGGAATAAATACTACTGAGGCAATGATGTAAGAACTCTATGAATCATCTTCTTTATTTTAGATCTTGTTGCTTTATGGGTTTATCAGAGAAACTAGTTTGAACCAGGGTCTTCTGCATTAACGGCAGATTCTTTACCAACTGAGCTACCAGGGAAGCCCTAGTTTTCAATGCTGTCTAGACAACTGTAAATACTGGCATATTCTTTCTTTCCCTTATATTTGATTTTTATGTACTTATTGGTTTGTAAAATTTTACCTAATGATTCAGAAAAGCATTTTTGTATAGGTGACTAAAGAAATATATACATTAAATCAATGTTTAATAGAATAAGAATAATAGAACAAAGGAAATGCATTTTTTCCAGAAACTCAGTAATAAAAATTTATTAAAGACTAAACTGTAGCCCTAAATATTTCACAGATATCTTAATTTATATTGGCCCAACATTTAAGATACACTTAATATTAAGTGTTTACTATCTAAGATTTTGGGAGAATACTGCTGTAGATTTACTATAAGTAGTCTTTGACCTTATTGAATGGAAAGTCTGATCTTTGTCAAACCAGTAGAACAAGATCATTTTTTTCAAGTGACATTATATTCTATCCCATGCAATAACACCTATTTTCTAAAATAATGTGGCATTATACAATCTATTCTTAATTAAGACTGCAACAGTATCAGCCACAGATGTCAGGAAAAATGAAAACATGAGTCATTTAATATATTTAGGCAGGAACAAAGATTAAATTTTAACTCTTTAATTTAGTCATGTGCTTATTCTAAACAAAATTACAGAAGGCAATGATTTTCCTTAGTGGGAAGTAGTATGTGTATTCTTATTCTAATAACTTTCAGTTGACCAATACTGATGCATTCTTATTGAGAATCAGTTGAATGCATGACAGTTAACATATCTGCTCCTAGTATTTCTCCTTAAAACCTTTACCTAAGAATGGTGTAAAAGTACAGGGTGTTATTACATTGTATTAATTTAACCCATAATTATTAAGCACTATTTGTCAATATGTTGCTAAATACTAAAAATCTGAAATTTAGGAAGGTTGAGGTTAACTGTGCCTTCAAAAATAATAAGAGTTTTTGGTGACAAATGCTCACCTTCCTTAGATTTAAACCATGGACATATATGCTCTTCTAGAAATCTCACTGGTTTAATATCTTACAAATTAGGAGACATTTCTCCTGTAATTCAAAGTTTTCTTAATGAATATAGAACCCAAGATTCAGAAAGAGAGAGAGAGAAAAAAAATATTCAATAAGAGAGGTATGCATTTTTTTAAAAAATACAGAATATACCTTTAAACTAGGTAAAGGGGAAAGTGTAGACTACATAAAGACCTAGAATTACAGAAAAATGTGAACTTTTAAATGATTATGATGAATGATCATATGCAGCTAAAGTAAGGAGAAAAGAAACTCTGTACACTTTTGGTGGAAGTGTACAGCTACTATGGGAAATATCATAGAGGTTATTCAAAAAGCAATCCATGTCTTATCATATATCTGAAGGAAGTGAAGTAACTCTCTTAAGGAGACATCTGCACCAACATGTTCATTGTAGTTTCATTTACAGTAGCTAGGACATGGGAATGACTTACATGTCCTTCAGTGGATTGATGAAGTATATGTAGTCCATGGTATATTATTTAACCATGAAAAAGAAAGAAATCCTACCATTTGTAACAATATAGATGAATTTTGATGGCATTATGCTAAGTGAAATAAATTACATAAAGAAAGTATGGTATGATTTCTCTTACATGTGGAATAAACAAACAAAACAAACAAACCAAAAACCTCATAGAAACAGAGATTAGTGACTACCAGAGATGAGAAGCTGGGGGAAAGGAGGCCCGGGCAAATACGGGTGAAGATTGTTAAAAGGCAGATCCTTTCAGTTAAAAGATAAGATCACAAGATGTAATGTACAACCTGGGGACCGTAAAGAATACTGTATTGTATATTTAAAAGTTACTAAGATAATAGGTCTTAGAAGATCTCAGTGCAACAGAATCAAAGTATGTCTATGTGAGGTGATAGATGCACTAACTAAATTAATTGTGATATTCATTGTTTAATATGTGCATAAATCATTGTTGTCTAAACAAAATTTTTGCCTGTCATGCCTCAGTAAATCTGGAAAAATAAAATGAATTGTGTATGTTCATCTCCCATATGTTCATAGAGAATGGAAAAATAAAATATTGATAGACAAATATTAATTTCTAAAATACACTTCTGTATCATTCAGTTTAGTTCAGTTCAGTCACTCAGTTGTGTCCTATATTCATTGTTTAATATGTGCATAAATCATTGTTGTCTAAACAAAATTTTTGCCTGTCATGCCTCAGTAAATCTGGAAAAATAAAATGAATTGTGTATGTTCATCTCCCATATGTTCATAGAGAATGGAAAAATAAAATATTTGATAGACAAATATTAATTTCTAAAATACACTTCTGTATCATTCAGTTTAGTTCAGTTCAGTCACTCAGTTGTGTCCAACTCTTTGCTGACCCCATGAACAGTAGCACTCCAACCGTCCCTGTCCACCATGAATTTCCAGAGTTTACCCAAACCCATGTCCATTGAGTTGGTGATGCCATCCAACCATCTCATCCTCTGTCATCCCCTTCTCCTCCTGCCCTCAATCTTTCCTATCATCAAGGTCTTTTCTAGTGAGTCAGCTCTTCGTATCAGGTGGCCAAGTACTGGAGCTGCAGCTTCAACATCAGTCCTTCCAATGAACGCCCAGGACTAATCTGCTTTACAATGGACTGGTTGGATCTCCTTGCAGTCCAAGGGACTCTCAAGAGTCTTCTCCAACACCACAGTTCAAAAGCATCAATTCTTCAGTGCTCAGCTTTCTTCACAGTCCAACTCTTACATCCATACATGACTATATGACTACTGGAAAAAACATAGCCTTGACTCGACTGACTTTTGTGGACAAAGTAATGTCACTTCTTTTTCATATGCTGTCTAGGTTGGTCATAACTTTCCTTCCAAGCAGTAAGCATATCTGTATCATTAAATGTAACTAAAACATTGAGTCCAGTTTTAGTGAATATACAACAACATTCTACTCAGCATTCCAGTCTTTTATCTGGAAGCAATTTCTTCACCTAGTTAGTACCTCTTAGAGTAACTGTCTGTGCTCTGTCTGGACTCTAGCACTTTGCTCATTGTTCTTTCTTTATGTAGTCTCAATCATATGGCAATTTCATTGTTTATACTTCCAGTGCAGACTCCACTTCTCAATGACCTATACATCCAACTATCTCTTCAATACTTCCATTTTTTCCCCACATGAATCACCATATACCCAACATATAGAAAATTAAATTTATCCTTATCTTTCAAGGGCTATAGTTTGTTTCTTACTGGAATAGGTATTGAAAAACAGACATCCTTAGCTGACAAAGGTCTGTTTAGTTAAAGCTATGGTTTTCCTTTAGTCACGTATGGATGTGAGAGTTGGACCCCACCAAAGAATTGATGCTTTCAAATTGTGGTGCTGAGGAAGACTCTTGAGAGTTCTTTCAACTGCAAAGAGATCAAATCAGTCAGTCTTAATGGAAATAAGCCCTGAATATTCATTGAAAGGACTGATGCTAAAACTGAAGTTCCAATAGTTTAGCAGCCTGATTCAAAGAGCCAACACACTGGAAAAGCCCTGATTCTGGGAAAGATTGAGGACAGGAGAAGGGGGCAACAGAAGATGAGATGGTTAGATAACATCACTGACTCAATGGACATAAACTTGAGCAAACTCTGGGAGACAGTGAAAGATAGAGGAGGTTGGCATGCTGCATGGGGTCTCAAGGAGTCACACATGTCCTAGTGACTGAACAATAAAAACAATATTATGAATGAAGTGTAGAATACTGGTTGGCTTCCCAAGTGGCGCTAGTGCTGAAGAACCCACCTGCCAATTCATGAGACATAGATTTGATCCATGGGTTGGGAAGATCCTCAGGAGGAAGCATGGCAACCCACTCCAGTAATCTTGCCTGGAGAATCCCATGGACAGAGGAACCTGGAGGACTTCAGTCCTTAGGGTCACAAAGACTTGGACATGACTGAAGCATGTACACATGCCTGCAGAATGGTTGTTATAGGTGGATGATAGATGGGGAAAATGAGAAGAGGTTGGTCAAGTGTTGAAAAATTCGAGTTAACACATAAGTTTTAAGCATCTAATACAGAGCATTCTGATTATAGTTAACAATACAGTTATGTATTTGAAAGTTTTAAAGAGTATAAATGTTCTTGCTACAACAAAAAATTTTAATTATATGATATCATGAAAGTGCTAGTTAAATCATGGTTACAATAATTTTGCAATATATATTTGTACCAAGTCAACAAGGTGTACATAATCAGGACTGGTCAGGAAGTATGTACAATCTGTTCCCATCTTTTAGTATCCATAATAAACTCTTGGTCACAAGCAGGAGGCCATTAGACATGGGAAGTGAAGTGTTTCCTTTTTTCCCCTGCCCTTACAGCATGGAGTGAAGATAAATATTGTTGTTTTTTTTTCTTCTTCTTGATATCTCAATCAAATTGGATTTAGGCTTGAGAAGAGAATGCCTCCTACATAGAGTGCTTATAGCATCCTGCTTGTTTCCCAGTGGGAAAAGTGGGGCTGAAAGTGTACCTTAAGCTTAGTCATTAAGCAATTAATATTGTGCCCGAGAAACAAAAAGCAAGAGCATTACAAGTGGATTTTGTCATAATCCTACATCTCCCAAGTGTGTAAACTCCAGGAAAGTCCAGATTCCCAGCAGAAACCCATCTGCTGTATTTCTAGTCTGATACTCTTCTGTTTATATTTGCTCATTTCTCTCACAGAGTGCCAGGAGAGAAAAAGTGATATTTAAAAAATTCATCTGCTAGTATTTATGCAAACACAGTTCTCTCCAAGTGTGGGCTGAGCAATACGAGGAAAGCAGATGCAAATGCCTCCAACGGATCTCAGTGAAACTGTACGACAAAGAAGGGAGAAATACGTATATTTATCTTATGAGATCTGAAAAGTAGAAGACAGAAACTGTCCTCTGACCAGCTGCACTTGACAGGAAGAAGTTCTGGGTCCTGAGTCCCAGATTTGGAGGCTTATTTGAATCTGTCAGTGAATCTGTTGGACTTCTCCTATGCACCAGCCAGTTAGGGAACTATAGAAGCTCAAGATTTCTGGTTGAGGATATAACAGTATACCATTATAAAAGAGCATGTTACTAACCTAAGGAGAAAGGGGAAGAAATATTGGTTGAGCCTCAGAATCTGCCCAACTTTTTTCCGAGTGTTTCACATACACTATTTCATTTAATCCCGGTAGCTGTCCTACAATGCTCTCATCCTCATTCTTTAGACCAAGCCTCACAGTGGCCATATCATTTGTTCAACATTATGCAACTTAGGCTGTCTATATTGAAAATGCATGCTTTTCCCCCTACATCATACATATGGAGCTTCTAAGGCTTAAAATCCAATATTTTTTGTGTGTTCAGAATCTAAATAGCTAACATTGGAGAGTTTCTTGGTGGTCTAGTGATTAGGACTTGGCGCTTTCACTGCTGGGCCCAGGTTCAGTCCCTGATCAGGGTACTAAGATCCCGAAAATCACATGGTATGGCAATAAAATTAAATAAATGAACAGCTAACACTGGTTGAGTGTTTACTATGAGATAGCAAAATAAAAGTTCTTTATATATCTTCATAGATATAAACTTTGTAATTACTCCAGGAGGTAGATACTACTATTATCCCATTTTTAAGGATGGAGAAATTGAGTTTACATATAAATAAAGTAATATAAATAAAGGCTTCCCTGGCTCAAATGGTAAAGAATCTGCTCACAATGCAGAAGACCTGGGTTCGATCCCTGGGTTGGGAAGATTCCCTGGAGGAGGGCATGGCAACCCACTCCAGTATTCTTGCCTGGAGAATCCCCTTGGACAGAAGTACCTGGCAGGCTAATCCATGGGGTCACAAAGAGTAGAATACGACTGAGTGACTAAGCACAGCACATAAATAAGGTTGTTCAAATTACAAGGAAATAGCAGAGCCCAATCTGGATCTTGAATCCATGTGCTATGCTTATCGCTCAGTCGTGACTCTTTGCAACCCCATGGACTGTAGCACACTAGGCTCCTCTGTCCGTGGGGATTCTCCAGGCCAGAATAACTGGAGAGGTTGCTGTGCCCTCCTCCAGGGGATCTTTCCAATCCAGGGACTGAATCCAGGTCTTCTGCACTGCAAGCAGATTCTTTACCATCTGAGCCACCAGGGAAGCCCTGAATCACGTACCTAAACACTACCACACTGCTTCTCCTTCGAGGAGCACTTTTAAACACATTCTGAAACTTCTCTTCCCCTTAAGCTGCCCACGCCTACACTCAAAGAATGAAGACAATATTCAGTAAACAAAGTACATTAGGTCCTTCACATCTGCAGCTTCCACATTCAGGGATTCAACCAACTGTAGACGGAAAATAATCAGGAAAAAAAATAAGCTGAAAGCTCCAAAAAGCAAAACTTGAGTTACCACTGTGGCAACTCTTTATATAATGTTTACATTGTATTAGGTACCAAATACTCTAGAGATGATTTAATGTGTACCAGAGGAGGTACACAGTGATAGTGATAGTGAAGTCGCTCAGTTGTGTCCGACTCTTTGTGACCCCAGAGACAGTAGCCAACCAGGCTCCTCCATCCATGGGATTTTCCAGGCAAGAATATTGGAGTGGGTTGCCATTTCCTTCTCCAGGGTGTCTTCCCGACCCAGGGATCAAACCCGGGTCTCCTGCATCGTAGGCAGACTCTTTACAGTCTGAGCCACCAGGGAAGATTCCCTTTATACTAAGGAAGAAACTCTAAAATTAAAGTGCTTGGTTCTTGAACCTCTAAAAAGAATGAAGTAAAAGTGAAAGTGTTGGTTACTCAGTCAGGCAGGCTCCTCTGTCCATGAGATTCCCCTGGCAAGAATATTGGAGTGGGTAGCCATTCCCTTCTCCAGGGGATCTTCCTGACCCAGGGATCGAACCCGGGTCTCCTGCATTGTAGGCAGACTGTTTACAGTCTAAGGCACCAGGGAAGTCACAATGTGTACAGAAGGAGGTACATGAGTTCTATGTAAACACAGTGTGTACACAATGTATACAGGAGGTCTGAGTCTTTGCAATCCCATGGACAGTAGCCAACCAGGCTCCTTCGTCCATGGGATTTTCCAGGCAAGAATATTGGAGTGGGTTGCCATTTCCTTCTCCAGGGGATCTTCCCGACCCAGGGATCAAACCCGGGTCTCCCGCATCGTAGGCAGACTCTTTACAGTCTGAGCCACCAGGGAAGATTCCCTTTATACTAAGGAAGAAACTCTAAAATTAAAGTGCTTGGTTCTTGAACCTCTAAAAAGAATGAAGTAAAAGTGAAAGTGTTGGTTACTCAGTCAGGCAGGCTCCTCTGTCCATGAGATTCCCCTGGCAAGAATATTGGAGTGGGTAGCCATTCCCTTCTCCAGGGGATCTTCCTGACCCAGGGATCGAACCCGGGTCTCCTGCATTGTAGGCAGACTGTTTACAGTCTAAGGCACCAGGGAAGTCACAATGTGTACAGAAGGAGGTACATGAGTTCTATGTAAACACAGTGTGTACACAATGTATACAGGAGGAGGTACATAAGTTATATGTAAACACAACACCATCTAATATAAAGGACTTGTATCCCTGGAGTTTCGTATCTGTAGCGGGTCCTAGAATAAATCTCCTGTTGTTATGGAGGAAAGACTACATTTCATTTCCTCTCTAAATCTCTATTGTTGCAGCCTGCATCCCCGGGACTTGCCTAGAGGTGTAATGCCTCAGGCGGGTCAGGATAGTCGTTAACAAGCTTGGAAAAAATGAATTGGATACTCTAAACTTTTTAGAGGGCTTTCCTGGTGACTCAGACAGTAAAGAATCTGCATGGAATATAAAAGATCCTGGTTCAACCCCTGGGTTGGGAAGATCCCCTGGAGAAGGGAATGGCTACCCACTCCAATATTCTTGCTAGGAGAATCTCATGGACAGAGGAGCCTGACTGAGTAACAAACACTTTCACTTTTACTTCATTCTCTTTAGGGGTTCAAGAACCAAGCACTTTAATTTTAGAGTTTCTTCCTTAGTATAAAGGGAATCTTCCCTGGTGGCTCAGACTGTAAAGAGTCTGCCTACGATGCGGGAGACCCGGGTTTGATCCCTGGGTCGGGAAGATCCCCTGGAGAAGGAAATGGCAACCCACTCCAATATTCTTGCCTGGAAAATCCCATGGACGAAGGAGCCTGGTTGGCTACTGTCCATGGGATTGCAAAGACTCAGACACGACTGAGTGACTTCACTGTCACTATCAAGGGAACACTCTTATGCTTTTGATAAAGGTTTAGCAGGCCTCTCCTTGCAGCTTGATGCTAAAAGGAGATGGACAGTGGCACACCAGACCCGGGCCCCTGTCCTCTCCTCTCCACATCTCTGTCTAAAGAGAATGAAATAAATTAAGAGAGCATCCACGGCAGGAAAACTGTTTTGCATTCCCATAAAAGCCCTTGCTATGGCACTGCATTTAAGAGGGGCATAGCAATGGATGAGGGAGCCAGGGGCCTGGTCTCAGAAGCATGAGCAACACCATTTACAGAGAAGCAGGCAGAAGAATGGAGGAACCAGAAAGACAGAGCCTCACCCCAAGACACAGAGTTAAGCCTAAAGAAACTGTTTAAAAAATTGAATGACAAAGTTTTAGAACGTGTGAAACTAAAATTAGTTTTTTCCCTTTTGTTATCAGGCAGGTGGGGACTCATATGAGAAAACAGAATGACCTAGAGAAAAAAGAAACTCTGTTTTCTTTACATATCTGAGTGGAGTGAGTAATTTTGCAATCCTGGTTTACACAGGAAAAGAGAGGCAGATGTGAGTTTCAGCACACAGTATCGGAAGCCGAGGTCACCAGAGGACCCCTCAGTCCCTCTCCATGGCAGCAGGGGTGGGATCCCCAAGAGGTCTCCTTAAAGACCTGGTCTCTCCCAAGTGAGGTCCATGTCCCTGAACCTCATCTGCAGTGTTCAGCATAAGCAGTTGACCTGCCTCTCTCTGTTGAAGCCCATGATGATGGTGGGATCTTTGCTGTCCAAGGAGTGGGATGTCAGCCACTTTTTACTGCCTGTGGGTGTCCAGGACAATGATCACACCAGAGGATGGATAACCCATAGCCAAGAAGGAAGCTCCTAGTCTGCAGTTGCCCCTCACTCCCATCACATGAGGAAGATTATGCTGAAGACCAGCTGAAGAAAGAGAAGCCAAGCTCTGCAATGAAAGATGAGGAGCTGAACCCAGCAGCCTTCTCCAGCAGGTTAACATGAACGCGGGTAAAGGGACCTAGTGCTTCATGTGGCAGAAGCTTGGTATTCCCTAGAAACAGAAAATGAGAAGACACTCTTCTCCAAGTACACAATTGACCTTTCTTGCCTATGTATGATCTTCTTTGAATGACAGGCAGCAAAACGTGTCGTTGATAGGTGCCCAGGTTTAGAAGATCAAATCCCAGTTGTGCCACTTCCTTCCTGTGTAACCTTGGGCATGTTACTCAACCTCTCTGTGCCTTTTATCTGTCAAATGAAGAAAATAGTAATACCTTCCTCAAAGGATTGTTCAAGGATTAAATAACATATGTAAAGCTTAAAGAACAGTTCCTGGCACATAAGCCCTCAATAAATTTAGCTGTAACTGCTTTTTAAATTTTTTATTTATTTATTTTTGGCTGTGCTGGGCGTTCACTGCTGCTCACAGGCTTCCTCTAGCTGCGGCAAGCAGGGGCTACTCTCCAGCTGTGGTTTTTGGCCTTCTCACTGCAGTGGCTTCTCTTGTTGTGGAGCACAGCCTCTAGGCACATGAGCTTCAGTAGTTACAGCACATAGGCTCAGTAATTGAGGCACATGGGCCTAGTTGCCCCAAGACACCTGGAATCTTCCTGGACCAGGGTCTAACCCATGTTCCCTACATTGGCAGGTGGCTCCCAACCACTGGACCACCAGGGAAGTTGTATAACTACTTTTATGACAAGGCTGAGAGCAGTATGACTTTTTTTTAAGATTCTTCTAGTTTAAGGTATCCTTATATTATTGACTTCTCTGGTGGCTCAGATGTTAAAGCGTCTGCCTGGAATGCAGGAGACCCAGATTCGATCCCTGCATCAGGAAGATCCCCTGGAGAAGGAAATGGCAACCGACTCCAGTACTCTTGCCTGGAGAATCCCATGGAGGGAGGAGCCTGGTGGGCTACAGTCCAGGGGGGGTCACAAAGAGTCGGACACACTGAGAGATTTCACTTTCACTTTCACATTTATTGACACGTGATTAAGAGTAAACTCTAATGAGATTTTTCAACAAAGTCATAGAGTATCTCCCTCTATGCGTCAGTCACCTTTTGGAAGGAACTGCATTCCATGCCTTGGAAAGAAAAGTGTTCACTCAGAGTCAGATCTTTCAGCCAAATAGGATTTTTAAACAAGTCTGACATCTGGGTCCTTCTGTCAGAAAGGATATTCTGATAACCATCTTATATAAGAAGACAGTATCCCAGACTTTCCTAGTGGTACAATGAGTAAGAATCCACCTGCCAATGTAGGGGACACTGGTTCGATCCCTGGTCTGGGAAGATCCTATATGCCTCTAAGAAGCAACTAAGCCTGTGTGCCACAACTACTGAGCCTGGTCTCTAGAGACTGTAAGCCCCAACTAATGAGCCTACCTGCCACAACTACTGATCCTGTGTGCTGCAACTGCTGAAGCCCATGTGTCTAAAGCCTTTGCTCTGCAACAAGAGAGGTCACGACTGTGAGAAGCCCATGCAGAACAGTGAAGGTAGACCCCACTCGCTGCAACTAGAGAAAGCCCTCTTGCAGCAGTGAAGATCCAGCATAGCCAAAAGTAAATAAATAAAGTATATGTGTGTGTGTGTGTGTGTGTGTGTGTGCACTCAGCTGCTCAACTGTGTCCAACTCTGCCACCCCTAGACCATAGCCCACCAGGCTCCTCAGTCCATGGGATTCTCCAGGCAAGAACACTGGAGTGGGTTGCCATTTCTTCCTCCAGATGATTTTTCTGAGCCAGGGATCAAACCTGCATCTCTGACATCTCCTGAATTGGCAGGTGGTTTCTTTATCACTATTACCACTTGGAAATGGGGCTCACCAGGTAGCTCAGTGGTAAGGGATCCTCCTGCCAACGCTGGAGACGTAAGAGATGCTGGTTCAATCCTTTGGTCAGGAAAATCCCCTGGAGGAGGAAATGGCAACCCAGTATTCTTGCCTGGAGAATTCCATGGACAGAGAACCCTGGCGGGCTATGGTCCATGGGGTGGCAAAGAGTCGGACAGGACTGAAACGACTTAGCCCACAGGCATATATGAAAACAGTACCCAACTACTGTCCTTTCCCTCCTATAAGCTGAGTTCAGAATAAAGTCAGGCTTCATTTAAAATGGGCACTTCAGTATATAAACAATATTCATGAAAAGAATGTGGAGCTAGGAAGTCCTGGGTTTTCGATTTTGGCCTGGTTCTTAAATGTGAGCAGCTAAGAGAGTTATTTCTAAAAACAGAGATAATACCTATATAATAGGGTCTTGTGAGGGAGGATTAGATTAAATTAAAGCGACCAGCATACAGCAGGCACTCAAATGTCAATTCCCACTTCCTCTTTCCCCCTTTCCTGTGAGATAGTTGGACTACTCTGTGGGTATGAAATTTACCAAATGGTGTGTCAGTTTATATTTCTCCCACTTTTCTGAAGCAAGGAATCATAAAGATGGATTTAATCTTCTCTACCTGGTGTAAATTGTTCATTTTTTGTCTTGTAGCACTTCAAAACAATGATCAAAGTCTGGCTGACACTGAATTATCAAGCTAATCTAAGACCACTTTGATCAACCAAGAGCAAATGCTATGTTGATCACTACTGAAGGTGGAAACAAACAAGGCTTCAGGGAAGTCCACCCCAGTATGGCCCGTTTGCATAGTTTACAGGATGTATGCAGCACCCAGGGCTTCCCTGGTGGCCCAGAGAGGTTAAAGCGTCTGCCTGCATTATGGGAGACCTGGGTTTGATCCCTGGGTTGGGAAGGTCCCCTGGAGAAGGAAATGGCAACCCACTACAGTATTCTTGCCTGGAGTATCCCATGGACAGAGAAGGCTAGTGGGCTACGGTCCATGGGGTCGCAAAGAGCCGGACAGGGCTGAGCAACTTCACTTTCTTTCTATGCAGCACCCAAGGGAGAAGGACAAGTAAGGCAAGGGGTCAGTCTTGGCCTGAGCATTGTGATGCTTCATTATCAAGAGAGGAGACAGTGCAAGTCCTGCCAGCTTATCAGAGTTCTAAGGACAATGCTCAGTGTCTGGTCAATCTGCTCTAGTTATACCAATTCGCAGTCACAAAGCCCTTCTCTTCCCTGCTAAGATCCATTCAGTCACCTACCCATCAGACTCAGCAAGGCTTCACCCTACTTTCCCACCCACTCTGTTTTCTTCAACTGTCAGAGAACTTGTCTGAGATTAAGCAGAGGTCAAGAATCTGGGGCCCCTTGGACGGGAGTCATCTTAGCTGCTGACACACACAAGAACTGACATTGGAAAGTACCGCTGCTGAATCAAAAAGCCACTTCCTAGAGATGACGGAAGTTCTCAAGCCTTGGTTCCTGGAACACTACCAGTCTGGTCCAGACCCTTGAAGCCTTCCATGCCTCAGTTTCCCAGCATGTGGGAAGGATAATGACAACAAAGGAAAATTGCTACCTATTGCCCAAACTGTCATCACTATAAGCTTGAATGACTCGATCGACTTTAGAATGCTGTTAAAAGTAATTAGTATTTACCATGTTTTCTGAGATGAAAGGTGCCAAAATTAGGCAGAACTGAGTCAAACAGTGGCGTGCCAGCTGGGGTGCAGTGACGATTTGACAGGATGTTCGTTGGCTTGTAGATTACACTTTAATTTTTTGTCATGGTAGAATTTTTTCAATAACAATTATTTTACTCTTTCCTTTGTAAAATATCCTCACCTTTCTCCTTTCAAGTCCAAGGCATGAACAGTTGTGTTGCATTACAAAACCCACTTCTCCCAGTGGAACTGTTCAGGACTGCGATTTTAAAAAATAATTGAACCCATCTTTTAGGTTCTCGTTCATACCCTGCCATGGCAAGGAGCTAGTATCGAGGTTCCTCCCCCCCGCCCCCCTCTTTCCAACAAATCAAGTAAAATTTCTCAGATTAAGAGTCTATGAGATCAACTTCTGCCCTGACTGTTGTCTTTTCCTCCCCCTCCATTTTCAAATGAGCTTCCTTTCAGACTCATTTTGAAAATGTAGACTTTCATTTGCTTCCTAGGCCACATACTCTCTGCCTCTCTGCTCAAATGTCAAGAATAGAAAGGAAAAGATTTCAGTGAGCATTTGCAATCTGCCATCCCGAACCTCTGATGTAAGAGATGCAAACCAGGCTAGCGTGGGCCTAGGCTTCTCTGACAGAAGAGCAGTGAGAAAAGAAGGAAGTGGAAAGGGGCCCCTGGGCTGCGGCGGAGACTCTATCAGCGAAGTCAGCACCTACAGGCTGATGAAGGCAGCAAACCGGCCTGTGCCTGGTGCCCCACAGTGAAACTCCCCTATCGGGCAACATCTGGGGCTGGTGAGTTTCTGCACGCTGTCTGCACTCCTACACGCTGACAGCGACATAGGCATCCTGTGAGTTGAGGAGCTGTTTCTTGTGGGGCGGAAGCCTCTGCCTCATTCTCATCTCCTCTATGTGATCTGAATTCTTCTCAGGGTTCCTAGTACATGCTAGTTCTGCTACGGCAAGGATGTCTACAATTAGCTTATACACTTCAAAACCAAAAATGGAAAAAAAACAAAAACACTAAAATAAAATTGGGAGTCCACTTCTGGCACAATTTTGATATCTTGACTTGTTTACCATGTGACACTGTCGATCTGCTTTCCATCTTGCATTGTCATATGCCTTCATTGGTACCCTCTGGGCCCGCCTATTGACAACCATTCCAGAAAACGGCTGGACAGTGGATTGCCTGTCTTGAAAATTCATCCTCAAAACAATTGTTGAGGAGAAATAGTATTGGGCCTTCCATCAGGAAGATCAGCAATGTGCTTCAAAGCATCAGGACTGTCACCTCTCTTAACCTAGCTAGGACCATGTTTCTCTCCATTTGTGTGACTCATCAACCTCTCAGACACTCCAGTTTCCTCTCGGTTACACTGCTTCGGGCTTAGTTGTGAGATGAAGACCTGTTGCCAGAAGTTCAAATTGGTAGTGATAATAAAGCATCAAACCTCAGACAGAAAAGTGACATGGTCTCTTACTTGCCAGGAATCAGCAGCCACAGGGTTCAGGTGATTTCCAAGGTTCAGGATTTGCTGAGTGGTCCTAATTGCTAACGCCAGCAGAGGAAAGGGCTGCCCCTAACCAGCCAGCCTGTGCTGTGAAGTGCTGGGCAGAGTCTGCTAAGAATGGTGGTTTGCCCATTTTTGTGACTGGCCATCATTTTGGCAGGATAAAAATCCCCAACAGCCAATTTACCCCACCGACCACCACTTAACAAAAAAACAAACAAAAACTTAGGTTTGTTTATTAAGAAGAAAACCAAAGCTCTGGACAGAAGACGGGGATAATGTCTTTGCATCCCTGGGGCCTAACGGTCTCAAAAAACATTTACTGAGGTCATTTGATTCCTGGGAGAGTTAATCATACATAATTTTCCAATCATTTCTGTCTTGGAACTGCCCTTAGAAGGCAAATCCTTGTCTTAGAGTACAACCAGGTAATGGATTGTGGCTGGACTAATTTTTTAATTGTTATAAAATGTGGTAAGGAGAGGAGAGAAACAGCAGGATCCTGAGCCTCCCAAGAGTTTAGAATTCACTGATTGGTCACTGATGAGTTGTTAAAGATGTTTCTATTTAAAACTTGATGGGAGCAGGGAGAGGGAAGGTCCAATATGGTCACCAAGATGGCCAGAAATCCAAACGCTATGACAGGCAAAGCTCTTGGGCAAAAACATTGGGCAATAGGACTGGACTGTGCGTTTCTGAGGTCACGTCAGCAGTCTCCTGGGCTGCAGCTTTTGCTTGCTCACGATGCAATTTGTTCAAGCAGTGCAGCTGGGGACAGCAGCGCTTTAGATACAAAAGCGTCAGCTGGTGAGAGAAATCAAAGTAATCCTCATTAAGTTCCTATTATCTTAAAACTTAGAAACCCTAATGAGAGACTTTCAGAGCAAGTGGAACAGCTGGAGGGCACATCTGATGGACACTGTCTTCTGTGAGGATGTCACTGTTGCCGCAGACCAGCTGTGTGCCCACGTGCCTCGGAGCAGTTTCCCCAGAAGAAGCCAAGACAGATGGGGCACCCAGGACTCAGAAGGCACGGGGAGAAGCCCGAGAAGAAGGCCGGAAGTGATTCTGGCAACCTGAGGGAGACCCTGGGCCAAAGGGCTGACTGTCTTTAACCCTGCCTTTTGTTAGCTACTCCTCAGAAGCTCTGAACAGATATAACTCTGAAGGCCCGAGATGATGAAGTGCAGTGATGCCTAAAGGAGGTCAAATTCCTTTTGAAGGACTCTCTCACCTCTTCGATTCTCAAACTGTGTTCTCATCACATTTCAGGTAGAGGAACTTCTTGTGGGAAGAAGGAGAATGCTTATTCCCCCGGCAATGAGCAATTATGAAAACACTTCTCTGTACACTTGGCAAATGGTTTCTGGCGTTTTCTGTGCAAACACTACATCTCCTCACCAGCTCTGCAGTGTGTCTGGGCACCGCACGGCCCAGTGGTCCACATCATCTCTCGGCCCTGAGCCAAGAGTGTGCCCAGCAGCGCTTAGCGCCATACAGGGAGTCTACTGGGTCCTCCAAACTCCCTCCTACAAGAGCAGGGGAGGAGATTATCAGGTGGCAAGTCACAGTGTTGTTAGGTATTGTGATTATTATCCTGATGTATAATAAATCTGCATGGTACAGTAAATTAAAGCAAGGCTCTGTTCTCACTTTACACACTGCCAGTATTTTATTGTAACAGCTTGAAGACGTGCATTTTCCTTTTTAGGCAGAGAAGAGGAAGCTGTGAAATGTGAAGACAGAACAAAAGGATATGTGAATGCAGTCTGCCAGACAGGTATTGGACAAAAGCCAGCTCATCAGGACAGCCAGTATCTAACATATCTATGCTCAGTGGTGTTCGAGAACTTTGGGACCTTACAATGCCCACAAGAATTCATCTGAATTCATTTTCATATCAATGGATCTGTATTCGGCAAAGAAAGACAGTACTTTCTTTCCGTTATAAACCTGAGTTGATTGTAGGATCACACAAATTGGTTCTGGAACTCATTAAAGTCAGCAAATGAGCATTAGTGAGATAGCTGTGTAGGCTGAAATCATGATAATCTGTTCATTTTGGCAATTATGGCTCAAAGGGTGAAGAGATAGGTGGTGAGAAATGCTACAACTGCCAGCAACAATATTATGATGCATTTCAGGTGCCTGTCCTGTGATGTACAAGCCCTGGCTTTTCTTCCTTTACACCATCACCTCAGTTCTTGATCACACAAATTGGTTCTGGAACTCATTAAAGTCAGCAAATGAGCATTAGTGAGATAGCTGTGTAGGCTGAAATCATGATAATCTGTTCATTTTGGCAATTATGGCTCAAAGGGTGAAGAGATAGGTGGTGAGAAATGCTACAACTGCCAGCAACAATATTATGATGCATTTCAGGTGCCTGTCCTGTGATGTACAAGCCCTGGCTTTTCTTCCTTTACACCATGCACCTCAGTTCTGCAAGAGACAAGGGAAGGGCTTGAGAAACACTTCCCTTCTACCCTTTGCCAAGTTCAAAGCCCAGGCCAAGGCCTTTAATCATGTCCCCAGCATACCTGGCACTTAACGGATTTTTTTTGTCAAGAGTCTTTCTCTTTGGTAGCAAATCTATTGCTATTCTTTGTTTTAGAATTTAGCCTTTACTTTTGAAATTCAAATTATTAGTCATTCAAGATTTCTTAACTCTCTGGTTCCCAGGGCCTTCCATTTAGCTTTTTCTTCTCTTGCACTGGGCTCATAGGCTACTTTCTCCTAAACTAGGCATACTGTGTGCTAGTACGCTCCATGTTTCATTGAGTCTCCTAAGTGTTTATTAAGTTCTTGAGTGTAAACTGAAAAATTTTATTTTCTTGGGCTCCAAAATTACTGCTGATGGTGACTACTGCTGTGAAATTAAAAGACGCTTGCTGTTGAAAGGAAAGCTATAACAAACCTATAACAGTGTATTAAAAAGCAGACACATCACTTTGCTGACAAAGGTCCATATATTCACAGTGATAGTTTTTCTCATGGTCATGTATGGAGGTGAGAATTGAACCATAAAGAAAACTGAGTGCCAAAGAACTGATGTTTTTGAGTTGTGGTGCTAGAGAAGACTCTTGAGAATTCCTTGAATGCAAGAAGATCAAACTAGTCAATCCTAAAGGAAATCAACCTTGAAGGTTCACTGGAAGGACTGCTGCTGGAGCTCCAGTACTTTGGCCACCTGATGTGAAGGCCCAACTCGTTAGAGAAGACCATGATGCTGGGAAAGGTTGAATGCAAAAGGAGAAGTGGGTAGCAGAGGATGAGATGATTAGATAGCATCACTGACTCAATGGGTGTGAATTTGAGCAAACTCCTGGAGACAGTAGAGGACAGAGGAGCCTGGTGTGCTATATAGCCCATGGTGTCGCAGAGTCAGACACAGCTTAGCGACTTAGTGACTGGACAACAACTGAGTAGATAGTTGATACTCAATATGTAAATGGTAATTAACTGATGTTCCAAAGAGTCATATATAGCTCATTCTACAGCTAGCAGCTCTATTCCCCTAGTTTACCATCATCTCTGTATTGCCCTGCAAAACTGTACTTCTCGTGACTTTCCAGCCCAAAGCAACTGACGCCCTTGGTAATCCCCTTGGCAAAACCCTAGTTCACCCCTTCAGTCCTCCTTAGAAAATACCACACTTTCCCTTGAATCTCATTTATTTATAGCAAGCACTAAGGCAGGAAATTTCATTCTCTGAGTTTGAGTAATCTCATGAATACTATTTTTTTTTCTTCTATGTTTTCCCCCTAATACATTCTACCTCTGGTTAATCTGTAACAAGCCTAATCAGTTCGAACTCTGGAAAAGCTGAGATCATAATTTCTGAATCTGGTTTGAATTTGGGATTTGCTCCCTCAAGTCAAACTTAATATTGTCAGTGCACTAGAAGTGTGTTTTCCACTTTCTAACCTAAAACTAATAGTTTTTATACACAGTTTAGGATCTGGCTCAACTAATTATTAAAATAGAAAGGAAATTTCCAACCCTTTCCCTGGCCTTTCTATCTTAACACAGCTCCCCTCCCACCCCAGCACACACACACGCACACACACACACGCACACACACACACACACACACACACACACACCGCTGGAGATGGGAAAGATGGAGTCCTTGCTTGAATTCCCCTTAGATTGTATCATTGTTTTGAAATGATTTGTTCTCATCCAGAAGCAGACAGGAACAGAGTAAAGAGTTACTGTTTTAGCTCAGCCATGTAAAGTAGTACAGATCCCAGGCTTTAATCTTTCTGTAAGACTGCTCTGGGATATGTTCTTCTTTCTAATGAATAAGCAGATTCACATTAACAAATATTTACCAAATGCTTTTTTTGTTCCCAGTTCTGTATTATTCATTTTGTTATTTCATTTAACTTAATTCTTACCCTTTAAGGTAGCATTGATGTTTTCATTTTCATAAATGAGGAAGCAATATTTAAGTTAAATTTTAATATTTTAAATCTTTAAAAATATTAGGTGGGACAGATCCAAGATGGTTAGAACCAAAAGACTGATGATGGTGACTCCTACTTACCTCCCCACAAATCAATTAGAAGAACATTCATAGGCCGATCCTGCACTCTTTGAACCATTACTATGAAACTCCTCACTACCCCTTCCAGGTGGGGACACAGTTTTGAGGGCATTAGCCTGCTATGGCCACCTTTACCTGGCAAAGCAATAAAAGCTATTCTTTTCTCCTTCACCCCCACCCCTTAAATATTAGGTGGCTTGTGCTGAGGAGTAGAACCAGCGTTTTGGATTCCAGGTCTACTGTTCTTCACATTTCACCATGTTTCTTCTTGTCCTATTTTTAACTGTGTGCTAATAGAATTCTATATGCTAGAACTGTAACTCTCTGTACAAGGTGGTTACTCTTACGTAACCTACAGAGGACAGACATCTGCATGTTACTTGAGTATGTACCATTCTGATGAAACCCCACCCTAGAGATGGCATTGACTCCTGAGCAAATACTCATCTAGTAAATACTCAAGTAATACTTCATAAAGGTTTACCCAAATTTCTCACGGAAATCTGGAGCTTAAGACATCTCCAAGAGTGGGTCCAAGTGTTGTGCATCAAGGGAAGGAATAGAAAGCCTGATGATACCGTGAAAGCTGGTTGGGTGTTCCTTTTTGCCATAGATAATGGGTCTAAGTCATATTACTTTAATTTGTTGTAAGCAATATTGAAAGTGGCATGAAAATTGGTAGAATCTCTGCCTAGATTTTTTATTTTTATTTTTTAAGATGTTTGGTTAGCAAATAATGATTTATCTTTTGTATAAAAACACCTAGTATTTTTTATTTTAGGATTTACCAAGTGTCAGTTACCATTGTGAATGTTTATATATTACTTAATCTTCACAACAACTCTATGAGGTAAATTTTACATACACAGATACTGAGGCTCTGAGAGGGGAAGTAATTTGTCCAAGGTCACATAGCTGGTAAGTTGTAGGGTCAGAATTTGAAGTCACACCCTGGAGTGTGACTCCAGAGCCTACATGTTTAATCACACTTAGAATTTCCAGATAAAATACAGGATGTCAAGTTAAATCTGAATTTCAGATAAACAAACCCCAAGTATTGCATGGAACATATTTACACTAAAAAGACATTCGTTGTTTATCTGAAATTCAAATTTAACTGGACATCTTGTATTTCTATTTGCTAAACCTAGCAACCCTAACCACACTCTTCTGTCTTCTTAAAAAGGCATACATATGTCTGTATCTATACAGGTTGCTTAATTTGTGGTTTACATATGCTTGAGTTTTGTTACAGAATAGGAAATGATATTAACTCATCCACAAACTAGAACAGGCCTCTTGGATTCCTCTTCCCTCCATTTATTGAAGTCTGGGTTGGTCTGGGGCCAGTCTTTCCTCTGATAGGGTGGTTAAGTGCAAGCTTTTCTCTGTTGATAAGAGAAGTCTCTGCCTACGGTTGGCACATTCTGGCCTCCTGCCTACATCAAATTTTCTCTTCAGGGGCCAGAAGTGTCCTGCCTGGTGCTCACTCTTACTTGCTTGTTGCAGTGCTCACCAACTTGCTTGCTGCAGAAATCTTAGATTCTCTGTTGGAGTTTTAGAGCTGCATGGTTGAGTAGCTGCTTCTTCCCAGATGACGATGTTCACAGAAAGAAATGGAAAAGGATGAGCTGGCTTATCAGAAAGCTTAGCAGAAAAAGACACTGCACATCAAATCTGTTGTGTAAAACAAGAAATAGGCAGCATACATACACCAAACACTCGTGTTTATCTGGGTGTCCACGGATGAATGAATAGAGAAACTCTGGTGTATGTCTATAAAATGGAATATTATTCAGCAATAAAAAGAAGGAAATCTTGCCATTTGTGACAATGTGGATGGATCTAGAGGGCATTATGCTATGTGAAATATGTGAGAGAAAGACAAATACTGTATGATCTCTCTTATACTTGGAATCTAGAAAAAAAAACAGCAACAAACTCATAGATACAGAGAATAGATTGACAATCGCCAGAGGTGGGAGAAATGGGTGAAGAGGGTCAAAAGGTTCAAGAAAAATTAGATGTTGTCTGACTAGCATACAGCTCTTCCCTCGCATGATTCACTACACAAGCTGGACAACATCTGTGCTGGCCTGTGCCCTACTCAGCTAGACAGGTCTACTGACCACTCGCTTATATGTCAGAGCTACTTTATATGTGAAGTAGCTGCAAAATATTCTAAATGTTACTCTCATTTTCTGTATTTATCTAAAGGTCAGCTGGTGCTACGGTCTGAATGTTTGTATTCCCCCAAAATTCTTATGATGAAATCCTAATTCCCAAGTAATATGTCCAAGGTCACACAGTTGGTAAGTGGTAGGATCAGAATTTGAAGTCACACAGTGTGACTTCAGAGCTTACATGTTCAATCACACTTAGGGCTGCCAGATAAAATACAGGATGCCAAATTAAATCTGAATTTCAGATAAACAAACCCCAAGAATTGCAGGGAACTTTACACTAAAAATATATTTGAGGTGGGCACTTGGGAGGTACTTAGACTTCGAGGGTAGAGCCCTTGTGAATGGAATTCGTGCCCTTATGAAAGGGACTTCCCTGGTGGTTTAGCAATTTAGAGTCTGCCTGCCACTGCGAGACACGGGTTCCATCCCTGGTACGGGAAGACTGTACATGCCACGGAGCAACTAAGCTCGCACACACCACAGCTACTAAAGCCTGCATGCCCTACAGCCCACGCGCTGTGGCAAGAGAAGCCACTGCAATGAGAAGCCTGTGCGCTGCAACTAGAAAATAGCCCACTCACCACAACTATAGAAAGCCTGCACAGCAATGAAGACCCTGTGCAGCCAAAAAAAAAAAAAGACATGCCAGAGAGAGCCCCTGCCCCTCCCACCAGTTGAGGATACAGCAAGAAGGTGCTGATAAGAACCAGAAAGAAGGCCTTAACCAGAACATGAGCATGCTGGCATTGTGATCTCAGTTTCAGTATCTAGAACTGTGTTGTTTATAAGCTCTCCAGTCTGTGCTATTTTGTTACAGCAGCCTCAGTGAACTACAACTGGTATTAAGCAATTCTGTGGACCAGCACCAGTCTGTGGGCCACACTTCAGACAGCACTAATGCAGAAAAGATCAACTTAGCACAAAACTAAAATATACAAATATGCTAATGATTTAGGTGTTTGGCTTGTATTCTCTCTCCCTCCTTCACCCACTGGCCCCCTCTCACTCTCTCTCCACAACACACCACACACACATACACACACACATACACAGACACACACACACACACACATAAATATAAACACATTCCTGAAATATTTACTGAGAAACTACTATATGCCAGGTACTTTTCTAGGTTCTGGAAATATGGCAATGAACAAAACAGATCAAGTGCCTGTCCTCAGGAAACTTCCATTCTAATTCAACCAATGTTCTGAACCCAGAGATCTGAGTTCCAGCTCAGTATCCCACCAGTTAATAGCTCTGTGTGTGTGTGCATGCTAAGTTGCTTCAGTCATGTCTGATTCTTTGGACCCCATGGTCTGTAGCCTGCCAGGCTTCTCTGTCCGTGAGATTCCCCAGACAAGAACACTGGAGTGGGTTGCCATACCCTTTTCCAGGGGATCTTCCCAACCCAGGTATCGAACCTGCATCTCTTATGTCTCCTGCAGTGGCGGGCAGGTTCTTTACCACTAGCACCACCTGAGAAGCCCTAATAGCTCTGTACTTCTCTGCAGTTCTTGTAATCACCCTGAATTACTTTCCCTAATTCAAAACGAGACTGATACCTACCTTAATGACATTGTTGGTAGGATTAAATTAGGTACCGTGGAATCATTTTGAAAACTGTAAAATGATATACCAATGTCAGGTCAGAGTTTTACCCTGTTTCCTCCTTGAAGGCAGGTACCATATTTTTTTCTTTCTTTGTATACCTGGTAACAAGTGTAAGTGCTTAGCAAGGAGCAAGCACTTGGTTAAGGCTTATTGAATAAACAGATATAAGGTCCTACACATGTGAATTATAGTTTTTTTGTGTGTAAAATGTAGCACCTGCTGTTCAAATCCTTAAAACCACTGCACCAACAGGACAAGTATATTTGGTACTGTGGAACAGAGCAAACGTAATTCTATTCTCAGGTTTCAAGTTTCTAAGAGTTAAAGGTCTAAAAATACAGTTTCTAACCAATTATTAGATGGGAACCTCTTTTTATTGATTTGTATCACCATCTGAATGCTTCTTACAGGGCTTTTCCATAAACTGACCCTCTGAGTAGCTAAGCTGATTCTGTGAGTTCCAAGCATGCCCATGCTAGGATTACGAGTTAGAAGTGACTTGTAAAACTACCCTGTAAAAGGTGGGAAGCATTTGGAAGGAACTCTCAGCAAATAGTAATGTGAAAAGAAATAGTTTGTTTCTTTTCAAAAGTTGGAATTTCATATTAGAAAATCTCCTGGTTCTGTTTTGTTTTTAATTTTAAGATCAGTTTACTAAGTTCAATGATGAAAGCTATGAGAAGATTTTCCTAAAAATTATTTTTTCTTGGAAAAAAGAAAGAAAGGAAAGTCACCACCTTCTGAGCATAGCCACCAAAGCTGTGGCAGTCAGAAAGCTTGAGGACAGGGGTAGTCCATCAGTTGATCAAGGCAGTGTCAGGGTCAGCAGGAATGTAGCCTAGACCCTGCTCTCCTCCTCTGGGTCCTGGAACAAAGAATCATCCACCTCCATACTGTGTCTGACATTCTCTAAGAACAGGGTATCAAGATGTGTCAGGATTATTAACTATTTTGAATGGCTGTTTCCAAGTTCATTAATTTTTTTTCTGCTTGTTCTTCTTTCCTTCTTTTTTTTTTTTTTTAAATTTCCAAGAGTTCTTGGCCTTCCAACTTCAGAGAATCTCAATTGTCACATCAGAGTTTTTTGGCTCCTTCTGCTTCTTTTTCTCTTTGTTTCTTCCACAGTATAAAGACATTCTCTTTTAGAGCTAGTGATATTACTCTTAGAGTTAAGGAGCATAAATGCTCTTCTAGAACTCAATTCACAGCTTAACTGAGGAGGACCTCAAATATATCAGGTACAAGACTGACACTGAAAGGGGCAATGATACAGAATATAGTGATCTGTAAGAAGGAATATTTTGTAACAGCAAATACAATGAATGCATAAAATAAATGACAAGGCAACTTATGAGTGCCACAGGTGAAGTTAAAAACAGAAATTGTAAGAAATTTCCTAGCTGTCTAGCAGTTAAGACTTGGTGTTTTCACTGCAGGGGCCCAGGTTTGATCCCTGGTCAGGGAAGTAAGCTGTGCAGTGCAGCAAACAAACAAACATCAACCACCACGAAAACCAGAAACTGTGTTTAAGAGGAGAGGAAAAATCAGAAAAGTCTCCAGGTACAAACTGCTACGTAAGACAGGCCTTCAAGAATTTCAACAGATTTGAGGTCTGGAAGAAGAAATGAGAGGCACAGTTCCAGGCAGAGACAATTTATGCAATTGAGTTAGCTGCTTTGTAAAAAGTTGGTAGAAAATATAGCAAGCAGCTCAGTTTTGCTTGAGAATCAGCATTCTATTATGTAAAGAGGCTGTGCAGGGTAAGGCTGGAAAAGGGGGATGGAGACATTCAACTGGACAAATGTCAGATTAAGCAGTTTTACCTAATTTGACAGGAAACTACTAATAAGTTTTAAAATACGGTGGAGCCGTGTCTGGCCACTGCTTTAGGGAGATGGTTCTGGCAAGAACACCAAATGGATTGAAGGGTAAGCAACTAAGCAGAAGACCAATTAGGAAAGTACAGCAAAAGTCTAGACGAGAGGTAACCAGTAGCTGACCGAGGCAGGTGGCAATGGGGACACAGAGGCAGGGGCGGATGGAAAAGACCCTGGGTAGGAAAGGTCTATACCTGTCTGTCTAATACAGTACCCCTTAGCCCCATGTGGCTATCTAAATTGAATTTATATACACTAAAGTTGTAAACTTTGTTACTGGCGTGCTATAGTCAATGGGGTCACAAAGAGCTGGACATGACTGAGCAACTGAACAACAACAGTTATAAAATCCAGTTCCTCAGTCAATGCTCAATAGCCACATGTGACTACTGTATTAGATATGCAGATAAAGAACATTCTCATCACAGCTGAATGTTCTATTGGATGGTGTTGATCACTTCATTTTGAGGATCAACTAGGTGCAGGGATGGGGAAGATGGATTAAAGGTGGCTAAGGTTTGCTGGATGGGTGGCTGAGAAAGATAATGCCAGGAGCAGGAAAGCAGAATAAGGAGGAAAGATGTTTAGTTTCTGTGAAACATCAGGCAGGACATGGTACCTACACAAATGCTCGGGTGAGTAAAGCAGGGCTCAAGGGACTCTGCCAAGGCTTGCAAAGCCACACAATCCCCTGCCCTCAACCTCCCCCAGGTCAGTGGATCACAAGGACTGTGACAAGACAGGAGCCCAAGAGTCTGGTATTCCCTCAACTCCAAGGTACCTGCCTGGACCTCATTTCTCACAGACACCTCACTCACCCTTTCCCATGCTCGATTCTTGAAAAGTCCCCTTGCTTCCACTTACTTGATAGCTTCCTCTTGAACTATTCTTTCCTACAGGGACCACCAAACCATTGACTCCACTGCTTTTTTACTTGCTCTCTGGGAACCCATTCCAGTATTCATTTTTGCCTGGGAAATCCCATGGACAGAGGAGCCTGGTGGGCTACAGACCACGGGTCAGAAAGAGTTAGACATAACTTAGTGACCAACAGCAAAACAGCTGTTCCCTCCCAGCTTAGATTCTAAGGCCTATCACTATAACTACTCCCTGACTTATACTCCTCCCCTTTTCAGGACTTTCATCAGCAAAACCCAGCCCTGGCCAAATCTACCTCTCCTTCAACCCTGCAAGCTATGGAATGTGGCTGGAGAAAAACCATACAACTTTGCTGAGTGGTCTCACTTAAATATAGAACCATCAACTCAAGAAGACCCTCAGCCTTATCCATACTACACTTCCACACTTTGAGGGAATTCTTTCTCACTTCTTCCATCTTTCTCACAGCTTCCATCTCATATACCCAACAGCCTTTCCCCATTCACAGCTTTCTATTGTTAAGAATAAAAGAAAGCTCAACAACCCTGATCTACCTCATCAAACCCACGGAGGCAACTTGCGCAAAGAATATTTGGTACAAACTGGGAAAAGAGGCACACAGACTTTGTATGTGTGCATGTGATGATACAGAGGATTTTTTAAAAGGCACTGCCTCTGCAGTTGGAGCAATTAGAAAAAGTGCCCCTTCTTCCAGGTTGATTTGGCCTCAAAACTTGGTTGGAGAAACAGAGGCTGGATTTCATCTCCCACATGCTTCCTGCACAGACATGGCCTGAATAGGCCATCACCAAATTTACTACCTGACCTAACTGTGTTTGTACCCATAGATGTTGCCTTCTCTCCTAAAATACTGTCCTTGCTCCTATCCACAGTCAACTCCTGCACTTCTATGCTAGGTCCCATTGCTTCTCACCCAGTGAAGGACAAGCTTTCTCTAGCTGCCCCCTCTTATCTTCTGCACCATCACCTTTACCTCTCTATGGATCATTCCAGCATACCAACATAAGGAAACAACTCCTATCTTTAAAATACCTCCCCTAAATAACAAGCGAACTAAAGAGCCTCTTGATGAAGGTGAAAATGGTGGCTGAGAAAGATAATGCCAGGAGCAGGAAAGCAGAATAAGGAGGAAAGATGTTTAGTTTCTGTGAAACATCAGGCAGGACATGGTACCTACACAAATGCTCGGGTGAGTAAAGCAGGGCTCAAGGGACTCTGCCAAGGCTTGCAAAGCCACACAATCCCCTGCCCTCAACCTCCCCCAGGTCAGTGGATCACAAGGACTGTGACAAGACAGGAGCCCAAGAGTCTGGTATTCCCTCAACTCCAAGGTACCTGCCTGGACCTCATTTCTCACAGACACCTCACTCACCCTTTCCCATGCTCGATTCTTGAAAAGTCCCCTTGCTTCCACTTACTTGATAGCTTCCTCTTGAACTATTCTTTCCTACAGGGACCACCAAACCATTGACTCCACTGCTTTTTTACTTGCTCTCTGGGAACCCATTCCAGTATTCATTTTTGCCTGGGAAATCCCATGGACAGAGGAGCCTGGTGGGCTACAGACCACGGTGTCAGAAAGAGTTAGACATAACTTAGTGACCAACAGCAAAACAGCTGTTCCCTCCCAGCTTAGATTCTAAGGCCTATCACTATAACTACTCCCTGACTTATACTCCTCCCCTTTTCAGGACTTTCATCAGCAAAACCCAGCCCTGGCCAAATCTACCTCTCCTTCAACCCTGCAAGCTATGGAATGTGGCTGGAGAAAAACCATACAACTTTGCTGAGTGGTCTCACTTAAATATAGAACCATCAACTCAAGAAGACCCTCAGCCTTATCCATACTACACTTCCACACTTTGAGGGAATTCTTTCTCACTTCTTCCATCTTTCTCACAGCTTCCATCTCATATACCCAACAGCCTTTCCCCATTCACAGCTTTCTATTGTTAAGAATAAAAGAAAGCTCAACAACCCTGATCTACCTCATCAAACCCACGGAGGCAACTTGCGCAAAGAATATTTGGTACAAACTGGGAAAAGAGGCACACAGACTTTGTATGTGTGCATGTGATGATACAGAGGATTTTTTAAAAGGCACTGCCTCTGCAGTTGGAGCAATTAGAAAAAGTGCCCCTTCTTCCAGGTTGATTTGGCCTCAAAACTTGGTTGGAGAAACAGAGGCTGGATTTCATCTCCCACATGCTTCCTGCACAGACATGGCCTGAATAGGCCATCACCAAATTTACTACCTGACCTAACTGTGTTTGTACCCATAGATGTTGCCTTCTCTCCTAAAATACTGTCCTTGCTCCTATCCACAGTCAACTCCTG
This sequence comes from Madoqua kirkii, assembly GCA_006408675.1. NCBI lineage: Eukaryota > Metazoa > Chordata > Mammalia > Artiodactyla > Bovidae > Madoqua > Madoqua kirkii. Next base: position 39,947 of record SJYC01110083.1, read on the forward strand.
CACTTCTATGCTAGGTCCCATTGCTTCTCACCCAGTGAAGGACAAGCTTTCTCTAGCTGCCCCCTCTTATCTTCTGCACCATCACCTTTACCTCTCTATGGATCATTCCAGCATACCAACATAAGGAAACAACTCCTATCTTTAAAATACCTCCCCTAAATAACAAGCGAACTAAAGAGCCTCTTGATGAAGGTGAAAAAGAGTGAAAAACCTGGCTTAAAACTCAACATTCAAAAAACAAAGATCATGGCATCCAGTACCATCACTTCATGGCAAATAAATGGGGAAACAATGGAAACAGAGACAGACTTTATTTTCTTGGGCTCCAAAATCACTGTAGATGGTGACTGCAACCATGAAATGGTTATGACAAACCTAGACAGCATATTAAAAAGCAGAGACATTACTTTGCTGACAAAGGTCCATCTAGTCAAAGCTATGGTTTTTCTAGTAGTCTTTCTGGGGCTTCCCTATAGCTCAGATGGTGAAGAATCTGCCTGCAATGGAGGAGAGTTCAATCCCTGGGTCAGGAAGATCCCCTGGAGAAGGAAATGGCAACCCACTCCAGTACTCTTGCCTGGAGAATCTCATGGACAGAGGAGACTGGCAGGCTACAGTCCATGGGGTCACAAAGAGTCGGACACGGCTGAGTGACTAACACTACTACTACTATTATGTACGGATGTGAGAATTGGACCATAAAGAAAGCTGAGCGCCAAAGAATTGATGCTTTTAAACTGTGGTGTTGGATAGAACTCTTGAGAGGCCCTTGGACTGCAAGGAGATCAAACCAGTCAATCCTAAAGGAAATCCACCCTGAATATTCATTGAGAGGACTGATGCTGAAGCTGAGGTTCCAGTACTTTGGCCACCTGATGGGAAGAACTGACTCATTGGAAAAGATCCTGACACTGGGAAAGATAGAAAGCAAGAGAAGGGGAGGACGAAGGATGAGGTGATTGGATGGCATCACTGACTCAGTGAACATGAGTTTGAGCAAGCTTCAGGAGAAGGTGAAAGACAGGGTGAAAGCTTCAGGTGAAAGACAGGAAAGCCTGGCACGCTGCAGTCCATTGGGTTGTAAAGAGTTGGATACAACTGAGCGACTGAACAACAACGATCCCAAGTACTCCTCTCTCTCAGTGGATCCTGAGGGCAAAGGTCCTCAAGAGCTGCGTAGACTTGCTATAAACATTTTTCTTCCTCACCTCCCATCTCTTGTTAACACACCCTTAATCAGAGTTTCTCCTCCATGACTTTACTGAAACTGCTTTCCTCAAGGACATCAGCATCCTTCATCAGGTCAAATGCAGTGTTCAAACCCTCAGTCCTCACCTTATTTATTTCAACAGTATTTGATAAGGCTGATCACTCCCACTTTCCTGAAACAATTCTCTTATCTTCCAACACTCCACCCTCTCCTGGTGTGTCTTCTATCTGGTAGTTCCTTCTCCTCTTCTACAGAATTTCCAAAGGTTGGAGTTCATTTTTGTCCTCTCCACTAGCTACTCTCCCTCCTAAGTGATTTATGTAAGACCTAAGGCTTAAAAACCATCTATGTGCTGATGATTCCCAAATTCATATCTTCAGACTCATATCCATCCAATTGTTTACTCAACATCTCCATTTGGATGTAGAACACTTTACATAACATATGAAACAGAATTCCTACTTCCCCCATTCCAAATTTTCTTCTCTTTAAATCTTCACCTGCTCACTAAATAATACCACCACTAACTTACCCTTTAGGTCCTGAACTTAAGAATCAGCCATGAGCTTTTTGTTCATTCACACATTCTCTGCCAAATCCATTCCAATTCAGAGTGTATCTGAATACATTCTGATACACCCCTTCTCACTCCTTCTCTGCTGCCATCCTAGTCCAAGCAACCACAAAGAGCTTCCTCACTGGTCTCCTCGAAGACATCTGTGCTTCCCTGTTGTGCATTTTACACATAATAGCAAGAGTAACTCTTTAAAATGTGAACTAGATGCGGTCATTCCTCTGCTCACACTCCCATGGCTTTCTGCTGCTCTTAATAACAGCCCACAAGGCTCCATAGGATCTCACTTCCCCCATCACCTGTCTCAACCTACTACTGTTCTGTGGCTAGCAGATTACACTCAGCCATACTAGCCTTTTTGGTTGGTCCTGCATCATGCTGGGCTAACCCTACCTTTGCATGTACAGCCGAGGTTCTTTCAGCTTGGTAAGACTCCCATCCCTTTTCCCTTCCCTCCCGAGGTATGTGCTAGGCTTATTCCTTCATGTCATACGTGTATGTGCTTATAGGGCTCCTCTGAGGGGCAATACCTGACCATCTATGAAGTCATCCTATTCCTGGTTTTATTTTTCTTCACTCCACTTATCACTTTCTGAAATTTTTATTTGTTTGTTGTCTCTTCTCAACCACTAGAATGCAAGCTCCATAAAGGCCTTTCAGTTCAGTTCAGTTCAGTCGCTCAGTGGTGTCCGACACTTTGCGACCCTATCAATCACAGCACGCCAGGCATCCCTGTCCATCACCATCTCCCGGAGTTCACTCAGACTCACGTTCACGAGTTCACTCAGACTCACGTTCATCGAGTCAGGGATGCCATCCAGCCATCTCATCCTCTGTCGTCCTCTTCTCCTCCTGCCCCCAATCCCTCCCAGCATCAGTCTTTTCCAATGAGTCAACTCTTCACATGAGGGGGCCAAAGTACTGGAGTTTCAGCTTTAGCATCATTCCTTCCAAAGAAATCCCAGGGCTGATCTCCTTCAGAATGGACTGGTTGGATCTCCTTGCAGTCCAAGGGACTCTCAAGAGTCTTCTCCAACACCACAGTTCAAAAGCATCAATTCTTTGGCGCTCAGCTTTCTTCACAGTCCAACTCTCATATCAATACATGACCACTGGAAAAACCATAGCCTTGACTAGACAGACCTTTGTTGGCAAAGTAATATCTCTGCTTTTCAATATGCTATCTAGGTTGGTCATAACTTTTCTTCCAAGGAGTAAGCGTCTTTTAATTTACTTCCATTATTCTCTGTGCCTAGGACAGTGCCTGGCACCTACTAGATACTCAATTAGTACTTGTCAAATAGTCGTATTCCTCCAAAATTCTTCTCCTCCTGAATCTTCGAACCATTTCCCATTTCATTTCCGGTCTCCCCACTCCACCACTTAGCCCAAGCTAAAAGCCGAAGCTCCCCACTCCTCCCCCGCGGCGTTCTTAGCTCTTCCACCTCCTTCCTGCGCGGCCCCTTTAAGCGGACTCCGGAAAGCCGCGGGGTAGGCGGGGCCGAAATCTTTCCGACGCCGACTCGAAGGGGCGGGGCGAAACTTGGGGGCGGGGCCTGCGTGCTGCGTGCGTGCGCGTTCTGGAGGCTCCGCCGCCGCTGCTCCCGAGGCCGCTACCGCCGCCGTCGCCGCGTAGAGCCGGAGCAGGAGCCACGGCCGAGTGGAGGGAGGAGGAGGAGGAGGAGGAGGAGGTGGAGGAGGTGCCGGACCGGGGGGGGTGAGTGAGGGGCGGGGAGCCGGCGCCGGCCCCAGAGGGAACGAGGGGCGCGGGTCAGAAGAGTCCGGGCCGAGGCGGCTCCTGTCGCCGGTCAGTCCCCTGGCTCCCCCTTCCTCCTCCGTGTTCCCTCGGTGTCCGGGGCGGCGGCCCGGGGGCCTGGCCGGCGGGAGGGGCCAGGACTCGGGGAGGCCCGGCCGCCGCCACCCGGGCCGGAGCCAACCACGCCCGCGGACCGAGCCGGTCGACTGTGGCTGGGCCTGCGGGAGAGGGACGGGAGGGGCCCGGGCCGGGTGTGGGAGAGAAAGAGGACATTGTGTCCCCCACCCTCCAACTCCCCGAGGTGTCATGGCACTAGCCCATTTCCCTCTCCATCTCCCCGGACACAGTGCCCTCGCCCCTTGCTGCCTAAGAGAGGTACTGGATTGGACATCGCTTCGTTTTTCTTCTTGCTTGTACCCTGACTAGGGTCAGCTCTTCTTTCAAACCCACTTCACCCTTTGGGGGGCACGCGAAGAAGGGAGTTGGAGGGTTGGGTGCATTTTCTGACCTCCCTTGACTGCTGGAGAAGTGTGGGTAGACGGGAGCGGTGCCCTTTCTGTGTTCACTTGTCAGGGTTCGGGACTCGCATTTCTTCATTGCCCTGGTGCACAGAGCTGACATCTTTACACCCCACTCCACCTCTCAGCCCCTTTCCCGCCCTCTGTCCCCCACGTCTTCCGTAGCGTGCCCTGTGTTCGCCTTTTCGGCGTTGCCTTTCTTGGGTCTCTGCTTCTTCCCTGAATTTTGTTAGAGAAGAGGTCACCGTTGGATTCTTGTCTTCCTTCAGGCTGGGACTGGTAGGAGTTGTCTTTTTGCCCCCTTGTTCAGGAAGTTAAGGACGGTGTCCTCAGCTGAATTGTGTAATTTACTGCTATGGGGAAAAGATGAGAGGAAGACATCAACTCACAGAGCTAAGAAGCAGAGTTTAGGGGACCTTTCGACCTCTTGGAAAAAACTAGCGTTCAGGAGTCATTCCGTTTTGGGAGAGAAGACCGTTCTGTCACTGCTTTGAAGGAAGTAGGGTATAAAAAGAAAGGGAATAACAGGACAGGAGGTTAATGGGTCACAGCCATACAGGTGGCCACGGTTTTCTGTTTGCTGGGTTTGAGATGATTCTTTTTGTTTTTATCACAGTAAGAGTAAAGTATCAGCCCTTAGTTTTAACGTGCAGCTCCTACCTTCAAAAGAATGCTGAAGGGCAGTCTCAGAAGGGATGCTGCTGGAAACAGGATTTGGAAACTTTATTTTGGTTTCCTGTCACAGTTTGTGGGAGTGGGCACACGTGTGTGTAGCTTTTCTTTCTTTTGATGTAACTGATATCTGTGGATATTTTGACATAATAAACACTAAATCAGTCCCTGAGCTCCTTTCTGTCTGTATTATGGTTTCCTATACCACTTTCTGTTTGAAATTATATTTGTGTTCGCTGGATTTCTTTTTAGTCTGGTGTTTCAGTGAATCTTGTTTCCTATGTATTTTGAATTATGTACTACTACAAAACATGGTTAAGTGTAAGGTGCTCAAAATCACACCATGCCCGGCACATGGTAGGCACTTGGTATTTCTTGAATGAAATGTGTTATTGCAAAGATGTGTCTGGTTTTATATATTTTCTATCCTTTGAGAGGTAGCTCAAATTAGATTTCACTTCACTTCCAACATATAAAATACTGATTATTAACCTTTTCTGGGCCACTGACACCTTTGAGAATATAATGAAATGCACATATAGACTCTCTCCTCAGGAAAGAAGTAATAGACATTTAGGTACAGAATTTTACATCTACAGGGACTCTCTGAAGCCACCATGTGTGCTTTTCTTAAATGTAAACTCTGAGTATTATTCAGTTCTATATTAAAACTGTTCAGAAGCCTTTGTTCACCTTCTGTGTGACCTCAAGCATGAGTATTTACCCTCATAGACTTATTTGGGTCTTTGGGAACAAAGATTTTAAGACTGATTGTTATTAACAGTTTTATGGGGAAAGTTCTCATAATATTTCTAAGCAAATGGCTTTGAGGGAGATAAGATTGTCATAGTCACTATTGACAGCTTAAAATCATAATCACAACTGACTTACATTTTTTGTTGTTTAAACTCCTTAGCAATATGATCAGCACTTGAAAGTGTTCACAGATCATTTTTCCTATTCTCTTACAAGTTTGTTTATATGCATGGTTTTTTGTGTAGTTAATAATTATTGTGTCGATATTCAGTATCTGTTTAACAAGTGCTTTTTAAACACCTATTATGTGAATAAAACAAAGTCCTTGCTATCATGGAGTTTATATACTAATCAGGAGAGATGGGCCATAACCATATAAATACAGAATAAGTCAGATGGTAAGAAATACACAGAAGAGTAAAGTGGGGTTAGAGGATACAGAGAGTGGCAAGGAAGTGTAGCCGGGGAAGACATGATGCTGGAGTACAGACCTGAAGAAAGTGAGGCATTCATGGTCTCTAGGGGAAGAAGATAGCAGGCAGAGACCACCACTCAGTGCACTTGGCCTTTTGGAGAAGGCCAGTAAGCAGGAGGGCAAATGAGAGAGCTTGAGATTAGAGAAGTGGCCGAGGCCACTGTAAAGCCTGTAGGCAATGGTCAGAACTTTGAATTTTACTTTGAATGAAATGGGAAACCACTGGAGGGTTTTGGGTAGAACACAGAACCGTTCTGACTAAAGTCTGTGGGAACTGTTCTGGCTGCTATGTGGAAATCAGCTTGGGGAAGGCAGCAGGGAGTGGAAGACCAATTAGGAGGTTAATGTTCATTTTAAACCTTTTTGCATGGTTGCAAAATAGTCTGTCTACCTGTCCTTGGCATATAGATAGTTTCCTTTTCCCCTTATTGAAAATAACAATGAAATGAACACTTTTGTATATTCAACATTTTCTTTCTTTTTGAATATTTCCTTGGAATTGATTTCCAGAAGGAGTACTAAATCAAAGTATATAAATATACTTGTCTTCTTGGTGTATCTATTAATTCCTTCAGAGAGTAGTTTGTACTGAAGTGACAGCCACAGTTGTTGATCTGAAGTTTTATGCAGTGTCACTTGAGTGAATATTATTTAATACTTAAACAGTTTAAATTATAAAAAGAGACCCTTTAGATCATTAGGTTGAATTTTCCAGTAGCTAGCTCCGTGAGTTCATAATGTTCAACTCTCTCTTTAACATTAGTGTTAATAACAAGGTGCTAATTGTTGGGGATAACAGTTGAATTAGATAGGGTCTCTGCCCTCAGGAAGTTTTATATTATGTGATAATTTGTGATCTCATAGTTAAATAACTTAAAATCTTGCCGGTGTTTACTGTTACTCAAGAACTTTGTTAGTATATGGTTGGTGATCTTTTATAAAGAATAGATATCCCAGTCAAGCACGTAATTTTTCATATTCTTTTTTCTTATAAAAGGACTTTTCAGTGGTATCAGTGATTAGTTTAATTTCTGTTTTGTATGTCTTTATAAACTTAAATCTCTGATAGCCTCAGGTTTGGAGAAGGAAATGGCACCCCACTCCAGCGTTCTTGCCTGGAGAATCCCAGGGGCGGGGGAGCCTCGTGGGCTGCCGGCTGTGGGGTCGCACAGTCGGACAGGGCTGTAGCCACTTAGCAGCAGCAGCAGCAGCAGCAGCAGCCTCATGTTTTGTTCTTTGCAGTAAATTATGCAACTAGCACTTAGCTGAGGACTCTCATAGTTGAATTTTTGAATTGTTGTAATTCTTTATAAGTTATTCAAAACACAGAGACTATTGTTTCTGTTAAGTCAATATTGCCTCTTTGAAATTTTATTTAGATTATGAGGAATGAAGATATCAATCTGTTTTAATAGAATTATACCACTGTGGTGGCATTGCTAAGCATTTCTAATTCAGAAGTCTAAAAGGCTTGATTTGACATGAGCAGAAACTCCAACATCTATAAAGTGAGTGGGCTGAGCCAATGGAGTTGACCTGCAAGCACCGAGCACTGTGTCTCACACATGCTAGGGACCCAGCAAATGTCCATTGAACCTCAATATAACCTCTAAGCTCCCAGTTCTAAAATTCTCATTTTAGAAGGTCAATAAAAATATCTTGTATAAAGCATTTATATCTTAATGTTGTGGTGAGTTTAAAATTGTGAACATAAACTTACTTCCTCCTAATGTTCCTTCAAATTGAACTCATCAATTTTAAAAAGTTATGGCATATTGCCAAGTATTTTCTGCTCGTTCTGATGTCATATACTGCTATATGACTTAATGCCAAATTCATATCTTATGGAAATGATTACTGTTTAAAATAAAGATACTTAAACTTTCTTATGTTACTGAGACAGAGGAAGGGTCCATTTTTTTTCCCTGTTGTGTGTGTCTGAAATTTGGAGATTACAAATGGTAGTTTTTTGTGCTTTTTACTTTCATATACAGAGAAAGTATTGGCCAACATGTTGAATTTTTGTAATAGTGGTTATGAGTATGCGATGAAGGTTCACACACGCTCTCTCCAATTCCATTTGCATTCAGTTTTGAGATGACTGATTAAGAGAGCAGTTTGTTTCAAAGTTAAAAGATCCAGATTAGTATTGAACCTATAAATTTAGTTTATCACAGTGTTCTGATCCATTAAGCAGTTCAGCAGAGAACTGTGCCTTGTTCTCTTTTCCACTTGAAAATAGACCTTTTGGAGGTAAAAGTTGCAAAAGATGTGTATGATGGTTAAGGTGGAGTTGAGATAGTGTACTTTTTGTTAAGTTGTCTAAAAACCATCCTTTTATTATAATATTCAGAAGTGCATGATGTACACATGGAGGATTAAATATATTCTATGAAATTATTTTCAATTGTTATACTAATGGCTTTTATTTAAAGTTCTAATGACTTATTTAGGCTGTATAAATTTAGATTATATAAATCTGGAAAAGAAGATTTCTTTGCATATCCAGTTTTTCCAGGGATAGAGATAGTTTCCTATCTCCACCCTATTTATTTAGTTCACATTGATAGAGAGTGGTTCAAAGTGTGGAATGGTAAAATTAACCAAATTTAGGATTAAATGCATAATTCTATGTTTGGTGTCAAAATATATTTAAATTAGGCTATATCTCATAAGGATAGGAATGTACTAAACTACACATAACTGATAAAAGACACTGTTGGATTAATTAAATTAATTAATTAAAACTTGAGATGACTTACTTTGAATTCACAAATACATAGTATGCCTGTAACATGCATGGTTGTTTGCAGTGCTGTGTTATACTCACTCAGAACTGTAGCTTAGTTATCAGTGACTAAACTATAAAGTTGAAGAGACACAAAGAACTGGGTACAAGTGTTTCTTTGGACAAAGCCACTTATATAAGATTTTAAGTTAGTAATAGTAGGAATTCTTATTGCAGACTGAACATTTCAGATCTGTCAAATGTGTGATCCAGAGAGTAAATTCATTCACTATTTTTTATGATATTTTTAAATTCATAGGATCATTCTGTTCTAGACAAGTATTGTATAGAATATTAAGCAACCATAACTTAATTATTTTAGCAGCTGACATTTAACACCAATCTTTGGGTTTTATGTAGTTTTCAGTGTCTATCCCAAATCATTGATGTCTTTTAAACTACCTTTTAAATTTCATTGTGTAGTTGTGGGAATATTGCATAATTTCATTAATAGATTTCAGATTCAGTCTTTGGACAGATGTTTGAGTGACCCTGTATTAGACTATTTGATGGAAACTGAGACGTGGGGCTGTAGTTTCTACTCTAGTATTATAGTCTAGTAATTTATTTTGTTTGCCAGAACTTGACATATGTTTTATAAATAAATGTTGTATTTTCATGATTGAGTAAAAATAGAACTATATGCATTTTCTAAGTAAAATCTTTGTGATATTTTAATTCTCTTTCAGTTGTTAACAACTATTTCTGTGGTCTTATTTTCTAACAGCTTTTTAGTATTCGAGCAAACCAGTCTCCCATTGGTTAAAGTATATAGTAAAATAAGAACTGCTTGTTCAACTGCCTGTTTTACTTCTGTTGGTCTTTTTTTTCCCCAAATTGCTTTTCTGCATATATGCTACATTGTAGGTAAGTTTTTTTCCAGGTTCAGCTAATAGTTTTAATCTAATGTTTAATGTGAGACATTTGGGAGGGTTTTTTTGTTTTTTGGAAGGGTAGCTTAATATTTTTTCTACAATGATTGAAATCATCCTGTGCCACTGAAGTGAACTATTCACTAAAAGATAGTAGTCAAATGCATCAGTGTGCATTTTTAGTGATGTTGTTGGTAGTTTGCCAGATTTATTTTCAAGTTCCTCCCAGACCTAACTGTGATGTGCTTATAAGGCAACAACAGTATATTTAGTTAATTTGTGAAATGAGAATAGTTTTTCTGGTTTTTCCATTTTGCATGTTTTGAGTTAGGATTAATTGGACATTTATTATCCTCAATAGGCATACAATAAAACAGTTCATTTAACTGTGGTGCTTTCTGCTGGAGTATTGGCTGACTTTTAGATAGCCTTGTGTGATTTCATGAGTACTACTGAGTTTTGGATGACATTCTTTACACAGTCTAAAAGTACAAGTAAGCCTAATAAAAGCTGGAAAGGAAACAAGTTTGATGCTTTCTTTGCAGTAGGAAGTGTAGTTTCTAGTCCAAGCAATATGCCCTTGTTTGTTTCAGGGGTATATTTCAGGGATTATAACTGCTTAAACCTTTTTTTTCTTGTTTAAGCTAATTCAGGTTCATTGTGGTGGCAAATTTTGAAAAGAGCATAAATGTAAAGAAGAAATTGAAGATTACCTATAAACCTGTCACCCAGAGAATTTCTACAAACATTTCAATTTACTTTTTTTTGGTTCTTCTCCTTTCTTATTTCTTTTCAATTAAAAAAAAAACTCTGAAATTATACTTCTGTAAATGTGGTTTTGCTCCTGCTTTTATCTCTGAACAGGTTATTGTTCTCCTAGTGTGGGACTCTCAGGTTGATCTTTATAATACTACTATTTTAAATAACACTGGGATAGACGTTTTTGTACATTTATACTTGATTGCATCTCTCTTTCTCTCTCTCTCTCTTTTTTAAATTTTCCTTTAGGGTAGATTCCCAGAAGTGGAATAACTGGATCAAAGGGTGGTTATCTGTGTATGAATGTGTGTCTCACTGCACCTTCAATGGCAATGAGTAGGTCAGTTTTTATAACCTTTGCCAATTTGATAGATGCCAATTACAGTTCTTGGGGGATGATCACAAAATCCTCATATTAATAATCTATAAAAACATCAAAGGGTATGATTATTAATTTACAGTCATCTTTGAAAAAGTTGCTTAGAATGAATTTCTTTGAAAATATTTTAGTAAAAATAATCTTTGTGACAAAAAAGATGTTCTTCGACATTACAATTTCAGTATTCTTCCTTGGAAAAGAAATAGTATTTAATCTTCTCCCTTTACTAAAATAACAACCATGAGAAGGCTTATTTTATAGTGTGTAAGTAGAAATATGTAAAACTAAATTATTTCAGATAGAGGAGAGGAATAGTCACATGATTCAGACTTAAAAAACCCTCAAACTACACAACTTAGTGTTTAGAGCAATAGCTGTAGAGTTAAGCAGCCCGTGTTGAAATCCTTGTGTTGCCACTTATTCAGTGTATGATTTGAGGCAACTTACTGAGTATACAGTTTGAGGATATCTACTAAATATATAGTTTGATGGTTTTGAGCTTTGGGTTTCTCATCTGTAAAAGAATAATAACACCTACTTTATAGGGTTGTTGAGAGGATTAGAAATACTGTTTAAGACTGCTGAGTGCATAGTAGGCATTTAATAAAAGCTGGCAGTTGTTGGGTTTGAAAATTTGGGGCCAGTTTTGCTGGGTGGGGCAGAACGTATCTTTTGTATGTCCTTATTTACATAAATAAATGCAGAGATGTGAAGGGGCCTTGAGCAGTGGCAGCTGAGAGGGAGTGGTGGGCATTCTTTGTGCGGTAGGAATGACAGGAGCCAAGATAGAAGGTTCAGGGCAAGTTGGAGGACAGAAGATTGATTTGACAGAAGCCTAGGCTTGTGTAATTAGAAAATAATGGCAGTAAGGGCATAAAGATTGATCGGGACTATGGAAGTCATTGAGTGCTAGGTTGAGAAGTATAGGCTTTATGCGGAGCACAGGAAGTTTTGATATGAGGAATAAGATCCGATCAGAGCATTCATCTTTTGAAAATGAATCTAGATGCAGAGTACAGAATGAATTGAGGAAGAAAGAGACTGAAGACAGGGAGAAGGTTTAAACACACAGGAGCATTTCATCTCCTTTTACTAAAATAAACATGAGAGGTAAGCCAAGATCTGAGAGTTAACAGAAAACAAGAGGAAAGGTGCTGGGAATCAACCATTGTGAAGATCTCTAGATCTTCAGAGATATCCAGTTTGGAGATGAAATTCAAAAGAAAGAGTCTGAGTCTAATTAATAGGCTACACAGAGTTAGGTGTGTAACCTTTGAGAGAAAAATAGGACTCTTTGGTTGTGCACTGTGTTTGTTGCTGAGTTTTAAAAAAAAATTGATTGGTAAAAGATTCCTATTTTTTATCAGTAAAAAGCATATGTTTATGCTATTTCTTTGACAAATATATAGTCCCCTACAGAAATTTACTTATCTATCATTTTGAGTTCGTAGCTAACAGAGAATCCTCACTTTTAGACATATTTCTGGAGAAGCTGATGGTACCCCACTCCAGTACTCTTGACTGGAAAATCCCGTGGACGGAGGAGCCTGGTAGGCTGCAGTCCATGGGGTCTCGAAGAGTCGGACATGACTGAGCGACTTCACTTTCACTTTTCACTTTCCTGCATTGGAGAAGGAAATGGCAACCCACTCCAGTGTTCTTGCCTGGAGAATCCCAAGGGCGGGGGAGCCTGGTGGGCTGCCGTCTGTGGGGTCGCACAGAGTGGGACATGACTGATGCAACTTAGCAGCAGCAGCAACTGGAGGTATTATCTTACAATAGGGCTTCTATGGTGGCTTAGATGATCAAGAGTCTGCCTGCAGTGTGGGAAATCCAGGTTTGACCCCTGGGTTGGGAAGATCCTCTGGAGAAGGAAATGGCAACCCACTCCAGTATTATTATTGCCTGGAGAATTCCATGGACAGAGGAGTCCTGGCAGGTTACATACAGTCTGTGGGGTTGCAAAGAGTATGACACAATTAAGCAATTTGACTTCTTTCTATATTAAAATACTTAACTGTAAGGTAAAATTCTCCTATATGTGGTTTTCCAGCTTTCATGAATGTAACTGGACTTAGAAACATCAGTTTTGAGAGCAGAAGTGATGAAAAGTGAAATATAGCTTCTTATTAAGCAGCTTATAATGTTGAAGACAGTGAAATATGGAACAGCAAAAAATAGGAAATTAAGTACATGATCTTTAGAAAAAATAACACTTTCAGTACTTCTTAATTTCTTAATTAAAAAAAAAAGAGCAAATGCCATTCTTAGTCATTCTGGTACCTGCTTCTAGCTCTATGCTATCTGTACTTTACACTTGGTTGAATACTCTGTAAGCAAGTTAGCCTAAAGATTGATATCCATATTTCTTTTTGACTGAGAGGTAAACTCACATGAGCTGTGAATTATCTGCTTACTGTCTCCTTTTATATTACCAGTTGGGAAAAGAAGCAACCTCCAATTTTAAAAAATTAAATACAGGTTTGTGTTACATTCAGGGTGTTTGCATTTTTAAAAACCATTGAATTTTATACCTTTTCTTAATGTTTCTTTTAGTTTCCAAATATTTTCTAAACTCAGAAATAAAGTCATTATTATTTTTATTCACATCTCTCCTCTTTACAAGTATCCTTGAAAATATTTTTAAGTTAATAAGCAAATGTAGCATATAGTATTGGGGATTTTATGTTTGTTGGTTTCCACAAACATTTGTTTTTCTCATATAAGCCCAGATCTGGTGAACTGTGTGATTATTTCTTTTACTAGAGACCTCAGATAGTCAAAGCAGGGATTTAATGTCTCAGGCTATAAGATTGCAGTTGATTCTGTTTTGAATTGATTTGAAGATATTCATGTTTGTCAACCAAAATCAGAACTACAGTGATTTTCCTCGGACTGATCACTCTTTTCTTTCCTTCCTTCTCTCCTGTCATCGCTGAGAACAGGATCTTCCCTGATTTGGGCCATGCTGACTCTGTCACTGTGATGTCAGCTATGGCTTCCCAATCTGTACTTCTTACATTCTTAGAAGCATTCTTGTTTCTTGGCAGGAAAAATGTTATTAGATTGAGTGGCTAGCAGCTCATGGTATATTATAAGAAAAGTCAGTTTTAAATGTCAGACTGCAATAAAGCTAAAATTTAAAAAAGAAAATTTACTCAGTTTTTGCATGAGGTGACCTATAAGGTGTGTGAAACATGAGTAGATTTGCATATTTTTCTATCCCAAAGGATTGTCATAAAAGAAAATAAAGCCCACTGGTTGAATAGCTTATTGTATATATTTCTTACTCATTTTTTTTAAATCAAAAGAACATTATTTCTTATTCCTTTTGAATAAGTTTTAAATGCTAAATAAGTTCTTAACAAAGAAATCATAGACCTTCCCCAGAATAATCTTAAACAGTTTGGCTAGTTAGCCAACAAATATTTATTGAGTGATTATTGGTTACCTGGTACTATTTTAGGAACTGGAAATAGGGCAGTGAGTGACTGCTTTTGTGGAATTCTTTATACCAGTGGGGTTTGGTGGTTTTGGAGAGACACAGTAAATAAATAAATAAGTGAACAGATAATTTAAGAGGTCACAGATGCTATGAAGAAGCCATAACAAGAAGAAATGATAGTGATGGAAGGGTTTAGATTGAGTGCTGATGAAAAAATTCCCTGATGATATTTATTCTGACACCTCAGTCGCAAAAAGCCAGACATGTGATGATCTGCAAGAAAAGTTAACCAGACAAGAGGGCCAGTTGGTATAAAAGCCCTACAGTAGGAAGCAGCTGGTCATGGCTGGGAAGTGGTAAGCTGAGGGGAGACTGCTAGACGAAGTTGGCAAGGGACAGATCACATAAGTCTCTGGTGAAGGGTTTGGATTTTGTTTTTATAAAAGCAAAGAAGTACACAGGATAGTACTACCTACCTTTATAGATAAATGTGTACAACTTTTGATGTTGAAGATAGTGTTACTAATGAATCTGGCTTGAAACAAATCTGCAGGGTAACCAGTATTTTTGCAGACGTAGAAAATCACTAACTTATACATAAATTGTGTTCTCCCCAGGGGTCTGCAGAAATAGGAATGGATTCTTTTTAATGCTGCAAAAAGCCTAGTATTTGCTCTCAATAGACTTACACAGGTGAAATACTATGTATCTTTGGCCAATAATTATATTAACTCAAATTTTTGGGACTAATCGCCACATTATCCTTACCATAGATTGTGGTGATTTGCAGGCTGTTAATGAAATGAAACATTGTGCTTATGCCTCAGGAACCCAGCATTGAGTTTCATTAGTTTTTATGTCTTTGACAGTTTGAGAGTTCTTATTAGCCATTATATATCTGGTTAATAAAATATCAGTGTATTTGATAGACACAACTCTTTGAAGACCTGGGATCTGTGGAGAATAAAAGATTTTTCATAGTTAGGTTGAGAACTACTGATAAATGTCCCAATTTCTAGAGAGAATTAGAAGGAAAAGGGAATTTTTTTTTTTTTTTTTTTTTTTTAGGTAAAGCCCTTACATCCCATTTCATCTGTATATCAAATCTGTGAAATAAATATTGTTCATTTTTTGAGGGTGATGAACCCCAAAGTAATTATATATGTGAAAATTTACAAACTCTTTTTAAAAATTTTATTTATTTGTTTTTGTCTGCCCTGGGTCTTCATTGTTGCATGCTGGCTTTCTCTAATTGCAGCAAGTGGGAGCTGCTCTTCTTGGGGTGCACAGGCTTCTCGTTGGGGTAGCTTCTCTTGTTGCAGAGCGCGGGCTCTAGGTGTTCAGGCTTCAGAGTTGTGGCATGCAGGCTCGGTGTCTGTGGCTTGTGGGCTCTAGAGTGCGGGCTCAGTAGTTGTGTATGGGCTTAATTGCTCCACAGCACGTGGAATCTTCCCAGACCAGAGATCACACCCATGTCCCATGCACTTGAAGGTGGATTCTTATCCACTGTGCCACCATAGAAGTCCCACAAACTCTTAATTGTAGAGGATAATGTTGACAGCAGACTTTCAGAAGAAAGGATTACAGCAGTACAAAGCACAAAATAAGAGGCCAGTAAATATTTGTGTTTTTCATGCAAACATGAATGAATGAGTAGGCGAATGACAGAAGACTGTCTCTCTCCCTCTAATCTTCAGTGCAGCACACTCTTTTTCTTCTAGATGAGTCTCGAAAACTCTTCAAAAATAATTGACTTCACCTATGTTTTTCCTCTGCAAAACGCCCCATGAGGCTTAAATTGCTTAAAATAAATTACACATTAAAAATTCTCAGAAAAATAAAGACCAGAAACCCAGAAAGTATAATTTTCTCTTAAGATTTTGACTACTTGAGTGGTCCCTAATGTTTTCAGCTTAAAGGAAATTTGCTCTAGATTTTTCCATTCATATTCAGGATATCATCTTCTTTTGGTTCTGTTTGTATCACTTAAATTCTAACTGTTTAAAAGTTTAGTTTTTTGAAATGAACAGCAATAATCAAACTGTTTATGCAGCCAACATGTGTTGTCCATCTAATCTCTGTTTCATTGTGGGGAAGTATGTGTGTATTTCTGTCTTCTACTGGTATATCATTGGAGAAGGAAATGGCAACCCACTCCAGTGTTCTTGCCTGAAAAATCCCATGGACAGAGGAGCCTGGTGGGCTACAGTCCATGGGGCCTTAAAGAGTCAGACACGACTGAGTGACTAAACCACCACCACCACTAGTATATCATAGTGTGTGATTTGTTCAGAAATATGATCCAGTAATTTTGGAGCATTTAATGGTTAGTACGGTTAAAAAAATTACATAATGGGACTTTTTTCTCCAACTGATATTAATACTCAGGCAGAACAGCAAATCTAACCTTTCAAATAAATAAATATCTTAATTAAGTGTAGAGTACATTTAAATGATCTCACACGCTAGTAAAGTAATGCTCAAAATTCTCCAAGCCAGGCTTCAACAGTACGTGAACCATGAACTTCCAGATGTTCAAGCTGGATTTAGAAAAGGCAGAGGAACCAGAGATCAAATTGTCAAAATGCACTGGATCATTGAAAAAGCAAGAGAGTTCCAGAAAGACGTCTACTTCTGCTTTATTGACTATGCCAAAGCCTTTGACTGTGTGGATCACAATAAACTGTGGAAAATTCTGAAAGAGATGGGAATACCAGACCACCTGACCTGCTTCTTGAGAAACCTGTATGCAGGGCAGGAAACAACAGTTAGAACTGTACTTGGAACAACAGACTGGTTCCAAATAGGAAAAGGAGTACATCAAGGCTGTATATTGCCACCCTGCTTATTTATCTTATATGCAGAGTACATCATGAGGAATGCTGGACTGGGAGAAACACAAGCTGGGATCAAGATTGCCGGGAGAAATATCAATAACCTCAGATATGCAGATGACACCACCCTTGTGGCAGAAAGTGAAGAAGAACTAAAGAGCCTCTTAATGAAAGTAAAAGAGGAGAGTGAAAAAGTTGGATTAAAACTCAACATTCAGAATGCTAAGATCATGGCATCTGGTCCCATCACTTTATGGGAGATAGATGGGGAAACAATGAAAACGGTGAGAGACTTTATTTTCTTGGCCTCCAAATCACTGCAGATGGTGACTATGACCATGAAATTCAAAGACACTTGCTCCTTGGAAGAAAAGTTATCTAGACAGCATATTTAATCTAGACAGCATATTAAAAACCAGAGACAGTACTTTGCCAGCAAAGGTCCCTCTAGTCAAAGCTATGGTTTTTCCAGTAGTCGTGTATGGATATGAGAGTTGGACTAGAGAGAAAGCTGAGCACCAAAGAATTGATGCTTTTGAACTGTGGTGTGGGAGAAGACTCGTTGCAAGGAGATCTAACCAGTCCATCCTATCCTAAAGGAAATCAGTCCTGAATATTCATTGGAAGGACTGATGCAGAAGGCTGTAGCTCCAGGGCTTTGGCCACCTGATGTAAAGAACTGACTCATTGGTAAAGACCCTGATGTTGGGAAGGATTGAAGGCGGGAGGAGAAGGGGACGACAGGATGAGATAGTTGGATGGCATCACCGACTTAATGGACATGAGTTTGAGTAATCTCCGGGAGTTGGTGATGAACAGGGAGGCCTGGTGTGATGAATTCCATAGGGTCACAAAGAGTCACACACACTGAGCAACTGACCTGAACTAAAGTGAACATTTAAATGAATTCTTAATAGGAATGGATACGTAAGAGGTGAAAATAGTTGCTGATAATTGAGAGATTGAAAGAAACTATTTTAGTGGAGGGTTGCGAAAGGGAAAGAATTCTAATACAGGATTTTCTGTAAGGGAATGGATAACACATGGAAGTTGTTTTGTTGGACTGTGGAAAAGAAATTTATTTTCCCTTAAAGAGAAAAGAAAGGAGATTGATGAAATGAGGGCTATTTGGAGATAAATTAACATTGAAGGGTAGAAAGAACAGTTTAGGTTAGATATGGCGGCCTAGAGGGACCTTCTGAGAGGATAAGACAAATCTCACCATTTTGGGCAGTATTACTACTTCGTGCAGGATGGATCTGTCTTGTTGGTTTGGGTCTGAAGTACAATAAACCTGGACAGAGTGAAGAGCCTTGTTTTTGTGAAGAACGGGACATATTTTTAAATTTGTTTCTAGTAGTTTGAGACTAAGGTTATAATATGACAGGTCTATAAAAGATAACTTTATGTGATATTTTGGTTCTTAGTATCCTCAGAGTGCTCTTTTTGTTTTTTAGGGGCTTGGGGGCTAGATTTCTGTATGAGTTTTCAACTGCTCTACTGTTACATTCTGCTGCTGTTTATTTTCATCATATAATCAGTTTAGTAATGGCATGTGTAACCCCTTGGCATGAAATTTTCATGCTTCAGAAAATTGTTTTGCATATAAAGTACAAGCAACAATTTGCCCTGTTGATGTGTATATCTAAAAGTTGGTGTACTTGAAACTTTTATACATAGCTTAAGAATATTAGATTAATTTAAGGAAAACCATGGACAAGTGAGCTGGAGGGTGAATCTTATGTCTCAGACTCCCCTTTATTTGTTAGATCTTCAGATACTAGGTTATTTCAACAGATCTGGAACTTAAGTTTAACTTGTAACTGGAGAAATAGTTCAGTTCAGTTCAGTCGCTCAGTCATGTCCAACTCTTTGCAACCCCATGAATCGCAGCCCGCCAGGCCTCCCTGCCCATCACCATCTCCCGGAGTTCACTCAGACTCACGTCCATCGAGTCAGTGATGCCATCCAGCCATCTCATCCTTGATCGTCCCCTTCTCCTCCTGCCCCCAATCCCTCCCAGCATCAGGGTCTTTTCCAATGAGTCAACTCTTCTCATGAGGTGGCCAAAGTATTGGAGTTTCATCTTAAACATCAGTCCTTCCAATATATACTCTTTAAAAGAAAAATTCCCGTGCCTTTTGAATATGGAGTTTCACACATAGGACAAAGTTTGTGAAACATTCTTTTGAATTTTACATAAATGGTAACTTCTTAC
>SJYC01110084.1:0-22836 GCA_006408675.1 Madoqua kirkii
AAACATAGTCCTTCCAATATATACTCTTTAAAAGAAAAATTCCCGTGCCTTTTGAATATGGAGTTTCACACATAGGACAAAGTTTGTGAAACATTCTTTTGAATTTTACATAAATGGTAACTTCTTACTGCTATTTAAATATCATGGTTTTTACATGGAAAAAGTGACAGCCTTATAGTTTAAGTACCAACCAAAATCTGCAGTTGAAACCATTGATTGTTAGGAGGGTGTTAGGTGATGTAGTCATTCTGTTATTCCTGTTTCTCTTTAGACTTGCGCTGCTGTCATCGGGAGAACAAGCTTGGGATTGAGTCACCACAAGCAGTGCCATCTGCTTGTGTGGCATGGAAGCAGTAGGCCGTAAGCATTGGATATAAAGAGTCATTGCTTTGTGGTGGTCCCGGCTGGCTCTGTTTAGGTTCAGCTGTACTGGGTTGAGCTTGTGTCTACATGGGTTGTCACATTTTTTATCTTTGGCAACATAACATTTCCATAACTATGTATGGAATACATAATATATGTTGTATTAATGTTTTCTGTGTTGGTGTGCTGAAGATGGACAAGTCAGGTCTTTTAGTAATGCAGAGACTGCCTATTTAAAGAGTACAAATTTTTAAATGATTGTTTTTTTAAAACATTCAAGTACTTGAAAAAGAGAGATGACTCTATGTGAAGAACCAACTGTCCTCCCTCCACCTTGTGGTTAATTTTCACAATATAAGAAACTTTTTCTTTTCAATCCTATAAGCCAGTGTTTTATATAGAAAGTCAGTCATATAATGTGCTTCCCAGGTGGTGGTCTGCTGCCGATGCAGGAGACTTGGGTTCAGTCCCTCAGTCAGGAAGATCCCCTGGAGTAGGAAATGGCACCCCATTCCAGAATTCTTGCCTGGAAAATTCCATAGACAGAGGAGCCTGGCAGGTACAGTCCATGGGCTGGTAGAGTCAGATACTACTGAACGCCCATGTACATGCACACGCACTCAGTCATACAGCATTTGTCCACACCATTTAAAAAAAGGCACTTTTGTTAAGAGAGAAAAAGTTGATTTAACAGTGTTTATATAGTACGATTTCAGTTCTTATTTTTATGAGTTCCTATTTATATCTAGAATGTAGGTGAAAAGGAAACATCAAAAGGACCAAAGTTATCATGAAGTTGGAATTATAGGTGATTTTATTTT
This sequence comes from Madoqua kirkii, assembly GCA_006408675.1. Lineage (NCBI taxonomy): Eukaryota > Metazoa > Chordata > Mammalia > Artiodactyla > Bovidae > Madoqua > Madoqua kirkii. The sequence continues at coordinate 1,185 of SJYC01110084.1, forward strand.
TATTTTAAATTTTATTTCCTGAATTTTATACACGGTTCATATATTTTATACTTGGGTTCTAAGATGAGTTCATTATAGAATATGAAATTGAATTTAATAAAGCTTTTAAAAATGAAGGTTCTTTGGGGATAAAATGAGTTAAAGGCTTTACAGATGAATTAAACAAATGTATTCCTGAGATGGAATTATGCATAATGATAAAGTCTGTACTTTAAGGCAAATTTAAGTTCATTTTCTTGGTGTAGTAAGTGAGAAAAGAGGGAAAAGTACTGTACTATTGTATGATAATTTGGGAAAACTTTCGATTCTTCTCACTCAAGTTTGCTTTAGTTGCATTCATTTGTATACTGTTTTATAGATGATTGTTAATCACAAGACATAAGCTTATTTATATAAATGATATGCCACATCTCACTTTGAATATTTGGTCATTTGATACTGCATTTGTGCTTTGTAAGCAAACACTCCATGGAAGTTTATATATTAGTATCTACTAGCTGTTACTTCATTTCTGTATTTGTCGGTTGTTTTCATCTGTAGAGTAGAAAAAGAGCAGTACCTATTTCTTAGACATGTTTAAAGATTGAATAAGTATGCCTAGCATACAAAAAGCTCTTAAATATTATTGCTGCCATCATTATTACTACCACCAAAAGTTGGCGTTGATGTCTGTAAGATTGGAGACGATTGCTAGGGAATGAAGTAGTATCTTAATCCTTTGTGCCTAGTTTGACTAACCAGTATATCCTTCTTCAGTTAAGTGGGACTATTGCCTGTACAGGTCGGTAGATTCATTATTTATATACACAGTAAATCTTGGCATATGTGGTTTCACGTTTTAAACCCAGAGTATCTAACAGGGGAGATTTTTAATTTGGGGTAGGTAAAATTTTGAATTCAGTGTATTTCAAGGCTGACACGCCAAACACAGTATTAACTGAAGAAAACTGAGTGTAGCTGTCAGCATCTTAGTTATTATTACCCAGCAGTGATTTTGTTTCCTACTTGTTTATTAAACTTGTGTTTTTTTTGTGAATGATACTGCCCTGCCTGAGAAGGCCAGTAGTTAATGCTGAGTTTTGCAGATATTGGAGAAGGAAATGGCAACCCACTCCAGTATTCTTGCCTGGAAAATCCCATAGATGGAGGAACTTAGTGGGCTACAGTCCATGGGTCACAAAAAGTCGGACACGACTGAGTGACTTCACTTTGCAGATTTAACTGAAGTGACTATTTTAGTGGCAAATTTTATGAATTTTGCTTATTTCTTTTATATTCTTAACAATGCCTTGTACCCAGTAGAGATAATGGATAATAGGATATATATTTGTCTGGATTTCATATTTCCATAGAGTGGTATGATGATAGAATTGTGCCTCATTTAATAAAAAGCTACTAGCCTCATTCCTAGAAATGTTGATTTTATTATCATATCTGCAGTATGGTCAAGTAACCTTGTGGTCCCAGAAGATTCTGATGCAATACTCTTTCAACTTCTTTTTCTCTTATACTTTCTTTTTTAGATCTACCTTTTAAAAGAGTTAATTGTCCTTGATTTCACTGATTTTTCATTGCTGCTTGTGAGTTTTCTCTAGTAGTTACAGCAAGCAGAAGCTACTCTCTGGCTGTTGTGGCTCCGGCATCTCGTTCCGGTGGCTTCTCTTGTTGCTGAGCACCGGCTCTCGGGTGCTCAGGCCTCAGTGGTTGCAGCTCCCAGACTCTGGAGCACAGGCTCAATAGTTGTGCTATAAGGGCTTAGTCGGTGGCTCAGATGGTAAAGAATCTGCCTGAGATACAGAAGACTGTGGTTCAGTCCCTGGGTGGAGAAGATCCTCTGGAGAAGGGAATTGGCTACCCGCTTCAGTATTCTTACCTGGAGAATTCCATAGACAGAGGAACCTGGCAGGTACAGTCCATGGGATTGCAAAGTGAAAAAAAGTGAAAGTTGCTCAGTCCTGTTCGACTCTTTACCACCATGTGGACTGTGGGTCCATGGAATTCTCCAGGCCAGAATACTAGAGTGGGTAGCCTTTCCCTTCTCCAGGGGATCTTCCCTACCTAGCAATTGAACCGGGGTCTCCCACATTGCAGGCAGATTCTTTACCAACAGAGTTATCATGGGGTTGCAAAGAGTCCCACACAACTGAGCAGCTAACACTTTCACGTTCACTTTCTTTCATGGACTTTAGTTGCTCTGCCACTTGTGGCATCTTCCCAGAGCAGGAATCAAACACATGTCCCCTGCATTGGCGGGCGGATCCTTAACCACTGGACCACTAAGGAAGTCCCTCTGTATTTTTATTTTAACATTATGTGTTTAAGAGTTGAAATGGCATTATATGCTTGAGTCTTTTTAGGCTTTCTCTTTTTCATCTTTTATTTACCTACTCTGATGTTGGCACTGGATTTTCATTACTATACTTTATAGTGTTGTGCTCTCATATCTGGAAATACTAAAGGTTTCTTTAGGAGGCAGATGTACTTTTGTATATTTTTCAGATTCTGAGTTACTGTTTAAGTTTGGCTCAGTTTTCCTTTTTTTTTTTTTTTTTAAGAAGACGAGTATATGTATCTTAACTAGATTAGAATAATACAAATTTTTGAGGACTGACATCTTTAGGCTTGAGAAGTTTCAGTGCCTGGCAATAATTGAGAATTCTGAAGGCACCTCTGAGTTGCACAGTGGACGAACACGTTGTTGTGCTGTGAGCTCTGTAGAAATACTTGGAACCATAGCATTCCTGTCCAGCATTTCTATTAATCTTTGGTTTATTGATTGAAATATCTTGGATATGTATTCTCTTTTCTATCTAACTTTTATTCCTTTTAAAAGGACATATAATATCTCTCTTTTTACGGTTTTGGTAATGCCCTTATTTTAGGTATCTCATAATATATGCTGTTTCTGCTTACATTTTTCAGAAGTTTAGTTTCTTAAAGTTCAAAATACATGATAATAGATCCATTAAACATTGTGAAAGAATTATGCTTTGATTTTCAAAGTAGAAATGTTTCTAGGCTTTTTTTTTTTAAGGCATTTTTTTTCTGAGATAGTTTCTCATTTAAATTAACTGCTCACACGATTACCCAAATCTTTAAATGTTGTTTCTGACCCTACTTACTAATTGTAACCTAACTTTTTTTCTTAAGACATACTTTTGTTTTTTTCTTTTTTTACCCCCCTCTGAGCGTACCACATGGCTTGTGAATTCCACACCCAGGGAACTCACGCCCTCAACAGTGAAAGTCTGGAGTCCTAACCACTGGACTGCCAGGGAACGCCCTAAGACATTTTTGAGTGAGACTTGGCTTCCCTGGTGGCTCAGAGGTTAAAGCATCTGCCTGGAATGCAGGAGACCCGGGTTCGATCCCTGGGTCGGGAAGATCCCCTGGAGAAGGAAACAGCAACCCACTCCAGTACTCTTGCTTGGAGAATCCCATGGAGGGAGGAGCCTGGTAGGCTACAGTCCATGGGGTCGCAAAGAATCGGACACGACTGAGCGACTTCAGTTTCAATGTTTTGAAAGACTTAGTTTACCTCTGTCAAGAAAAATCTATTCTGAGAGTACCATGTTCACCACTATGTTAAAAGCGAATGATAATGAATAGAAAACATGATGTTCAATATTGGCCCCCTAATGTGAAGAGTTGGCTTTCTGGAAAAGACCCTGATGCAGGGAAAGATTGAGGACAGGAGGAGAAGAGGACGACAGAGGATGAGATGGTTGGATGGCATCATTGACTCAGTGGACATGAGTTTGAGCAAACTCTGGAAAACAGTGAAGGACAGGGAAGTCTGACGTACTGCAGCCGTTGGGATCATGAAGAGTTGAACATAACTGAGCAACTGAACAACAAATGATATTCGGTACTCAGGCAGTTCAGAAAGGACTGTTTTCTAAGAGTTGGAGTTAAATTCTTACCACAGCTAACTTAAGCTCATTACAAAGGCCCACCTTGCGTTGGGGCATGGTTCTAGCCAAATGAAAACCAACCGTGTTCCTTCGTGGTCTGGTTTTTCTTGCCAGTTATGTTTCAGTGTGTGTGCGTGCTGAGTCGCTTCAGTTGTGTCCAACTCTTTGCGACCCCGTGGACTGTAGCCCACCAGGCTCCTCTGGCCATGGGATTCTCCAGGCAAGAATGCTGGAGTAAGTTGCTGTGCCCTCCTCCAGGGGGATCTTCCCGACCCAGGGATAGAACCCACATCACTTACATCTACCTGCATTGGCAAGCAGATTCTTTACCAATAGATATCTCAGATGTGGTTTTTCTGTTGAGGCTTACTTAGCATTTAACCAGGTTTGAGGTTTTATTCTTTAGTGTGAACTTAAACACTTTGTGAATGTACATGAGGCTGGGTCTTTTACTGGGAATCATAGTAGCAAACGAATGACAAGCTGTGCTTGAACAGTAACTCACTATGACTTTAGACCTTTGGCCAAGCCTGTGTGATTGCTTGGATGTTGTCTTACTACCCCCATTGCCTACTTTGTTTCTGAAGCCATATTACAAACTTGAGATTCATTTAGTGCATTTAAAGAGATTTGATTTTAACTGTTATGTGAGATCATTATAAATGATTATAAAAATGAGAATGTGTAATAGATATTTGTGTTTATAAAACGTTGAAATATTTCCATGTTACTGTTGTTTTCTATAGTTTTGTTTCTGTGTTCCCTTTTGGCTGTGCCGGGTCTCTGCTGCCCTGTGGGCTTTTCTCTAGTGTGGTGAGCAGGGTCTGCTCCCTAGTTATGGAGCACAGGCTTCTCACTATGGTGGCTTCTCCAGTTGCAGAGCATGGGCTTCAGTATCTGCAGCCACCAGGCTCTGGAGCACAGGCTCAGCGGTTGTGGCGCACGGACTGGTTGCTCCAAACATGTAGGGTCTTGTGGGACCAGAGATTGAACCTTTGTCTCCTGCATTGGCAGGCAGATTCTTTACCACTGAGCCACCAGGGAAGCCCTTATTATTTTTTATTATTTAAAAGATTTTCCCCTCACTAGGTACTGTGATAAATTAGTGTCATAAGACTTTAGTTAGTTAATAGTCACCTGGTGGAAAAGATTCTTTAATAGATTTGTTAGAATATACATCTCTGCTGCACATAGAAGTTGGGGAGACCGCTGACAAGAAGTAGACTGCTTTCCAGGGGGGTACCAAGTAATTTTACTAGCTCTTTATGTAGTTATTTTCATATTGAAAGTATGATTAAAGTAATCCATGAACATCCTTTTAGTTACACTTTTAAAGTTATTTTTAATTAATCAAGTAATACATTATAAAAAGCAATACAAGTTGACAAAAAACACAGATCAAGTAAAAATATAGATAAGGCAAAAATAATGGTTATCTGTTTGCTGTGTATCTTATAGAAATTCCTGGGGTTATATATATATATATATATATATATATATATATACATGCATATATAAAAACATTTAGTTTTATTTTAATACCCACTTTTTTTGGTTTATTTTAAGTTTTTAGATGTAGTTGATACACGAAGACTTAGAAATGCTCTTTGCTAGGATGCTATGGTACTAAATGAAAATTCCATTCTTGGAAGATAAGTTTTGTCAGTTTTTTTCTTCTCTGCTTTTGCCCCTTACCTCACCTGTACTCTTTTCTTTTGATCACTGCTCTTCTCCTTGAAAGGAGAGAAATGTAGTATGGCAGGTCTCAACTCTGGAAAGACTGTGTATTAGAATTAACTGAGAAGTTTTAAGAAATATCAGCATCACGGCTCCACTGTCAGATTCTTATTTAATTGGTCATGATGAGGCAAGACATGTGGGAGGAGAACATGCTTTATCTTGGCCTCCATATAGAAGCTTGCCTGAGCTTTTGAGTTCAAGTATAGTTTGGGGAAGACAGTGATTGAATTAAGGGGGACATCTTCCTGAGTTTCCTGTCTTCAAGAAAGAAGACAGGCATAGGTGTTTGTCGTCTCTCAAGTTCTCTAATGGATATACAGCCACAGACATCTTCATTTATTCCAGTGTTGGTTCAGTTACATAGTTTGTAATACTTTAGTTTTAAGGAAAATCAGCATCATTAGTACTGTGCAGATTAGATATACAAGAAGATGAGTGATAAAGCAGTATGATGTTGTGGTTAACCGCATGGATACTAAAGCCAGACAGCCTGGGTTTTAATCCTTGTTCTATAATTTATGTCTGTTGAGCTTGGCAGGTTTGTTTTAGCCTCTCTGCCTCATCTATAAAATCAGGGTCATGGTCTCTACTTCATAAGACTGTTGTAAGTATTAAAAATATTAATATATGTAAAGTGCTGCAAACAGTATTTTGTGCATGATAAGGTTGCAAAGCAGTATGCTGCTGCTTCTAAGTCACTTCAGTCGTGTCCGACTCTGTGCGACCCCAGAGACAGCAGCCCACCAGGCTCCCTCATCCCTGGGATTATCCAGGCAAGAACACTGGAGTGGGTTGCCATATCCTTCTCCAATGCATGAAAGTGAAAAGTGAAAGGGAAGTCGCTCAGTCGTGTCTTGACTGTTTGCGACCCCATGGACCGCAGCCTACCAGGCTCCTCCATCCATGGGATTAGCCAGGCAAGAGTACTGGAGTGGGGTGCCATTGCCTTCTTCGGTGCAAAACAGTATACCTTCAATTAATTTATTCCTTTTCTTATATCCTCTCTTCTAACAATTCCTACCCTTTTCTTGCCCATTCCTCCTAAAGATAGGCTGTGGTTTTTCTGAGAAACTAGATTGGGGATCAGCAGAGATTTTTCAGTAAAGAGACAGATAATAAATATTTCAGGCTTTTAGGGTCACACTGACTCTGTTGCAGTACTCAGTTCTGCTGTTACAGGCAAAGCAGCCATAGACCATACATAAACAGATGTGCATAGCTGTGTCCACTTTATTTATGAACACTGAAATTTGAATTTCATGTAGTTTCCACGTGTCACAAAACGCTGTTTTTCTTTAAAATTTTTTTTATTAAAAATATTTCTTAGATAAAAACTTTGTCTTAAATATCAAATATTTTACACATCACTTTTTCTTCAGAAAGTTCCTAATAAAAAAAGAAAAATAAAATAAAAGTGTTTTGATTACTTAGGGCTGACTTACATTTCTATTCTTAGTTTATAGGCCACACAAAAACAGGTAGTAGACTGAACTAGTGTAAAGGAGCCTGAACATTCTAACAGCTGTTTTAGACACCCTTTTTTTCTTAAGTATGCCTTCATTCTTTACTTTCTCTGTACTTTGGAGGAGTCTAGAAAATTAGTTTTATTGCCATTAGGTTTAGAATTTAACACCTGTATACCTGTGGCGGATACATGTTGATGTATGGCAAAACCAATACAATATTGTAAAGTAAATTAATCTCTTATTAAAATAAATATATATTAAAAAAATAAAATTTCTGCTTACAACTTTGATCTTAAACTATTAGCATGTGGTTGAACAGTGAGATCTTTGTGGACTCTCCTTCTCAAGTGGTGTCATATATAACTGTACTTGGAGTTCTTTGGTTGCAAGCAACAGAAACAGATTTTATCTTGTTCTCAGCATCAGTAAACAGCAGATATTTGTATTAGTCAGGGTTCTCCAGAGAAACAGACCAGTAGCATACCTGTGCACACACACATAGCATTTTGTCTCTCTGTGTGTATAAAAATTAAAAAATTATTTCAAGGAATTGGCTTATATGATTGTGGGGATAGGCAAGTCCAAAATCTATAGGGCGTACCAGCTAGAAACTTAGGCATAAATTCTGGGTGGCAGAATTTCTTTAATGAAACATCATTTTTGTCCCTTAAGGGCTTTCAGTTGATTAGGTGAGGCCTCTTCACATTATTAATAATCTCCTTTACGTGATGGTTAGCAACATTCACATAATACCTTCACAGCAACACCTAGACTAGTGTTTATGTGAATAACTGAGTGCTGTAGCCTAACTGGGCTTTCCTGGTGGCACAAGTGGTAAAGAACCTACCTGCCAATGCAGAAGACACAAGAGACACAAGTTTGATCCCTGGGTCAGGAAGATTCCCCTGGAGGAGGAAGTGACAACCCACTCCAGTATTCTTGCCTGGGGAATCTCATGGACATAGGAGCCTGGTGGGCTACAGTCCATGGGGTCGCAAAGAGTCAGACATGAATGAAGTGACTTAGCGTGCACACACACACACACAACCTAACCAGATTAACACATACATCTAACCATCAGTTCAGTTCAGTCACTCAGTCATGTCTGACTCTCTGCAACCCCATGGATTGCAGCACTCCAGGCTTCCCTGTCCATCACCAACTCCTGGAGTCCACCCAAACTCATGTCCATCAAGTCAGTGATGACACCCAACCATCTCATCCTCTGTCGTCCCTTTCTCCCACCGTCAGTCTTTCCCGGCAATTCACATCAAGGGGCCAAAGTATGGAGTTTCAGCTTCAGCATCAGTCCTTGAAATGAATATTCAGGATATTCGAGGCAAAGAATAACTCAGACAAAAATGGTGATAATGATAAAGAACAAACACTTCAAGAGCCCTTCCTCTGTGGTAGGCATATGTATAAGTTTAATTTAAAGATACTAACATATTTACTCAAAATAAGCCTGTGATGTAGGTACTATTTGCCCCATGATGATACTAAGGCACAGAGGTCAAGACATTGCTGAGGTTACAGAGCAAGTGTCAGAGGTGGACTTCACAACCCAGAAAGTTAGGTTTGATGTCTGTGCTTAGCTACTATTAAGCTGCACTGATGATCACTCTTGGAGTCCAGGTTTAGGAGGGGAGGAAAGGAGATGATTGTGAGATGACAAAGGGATGATGGTATCAGAAGTTTCAGTGAGGTGGGAAATCTGTGCTGTGGAGGTTTTTACAGAACACACCCCCACACAGGTATGTTTATACCAGGACAAGTATTGAAAAAAGATACTAATTTAGACAGTTACCAGTAATTCTTAATGTTGTTCAGTTGCTTAGTCGTATCCAACTCTGCAACCCTGTAGACTGCAGTGGTGGGAAATCTGTGCTGTGGAGGTTTTTACAGAACACACCCCCACACAGGTATGTTTATACCAGGACAAGTATTGAAAAAAGATACTAATTTAGACAGTTACCAGTAATTCTTAATGTTGTTCAGTTGCTTAGTCGTATCCAACTCTGCAACCCTGTGGACTGCAGCACGCCAGGCTTCCCTGTCCTTCACCATTTCCTGGACTTGGCTCAAACTCATATCCATCGAGTCAGTGATGTCATCCAACCATCTCATCCTCTGTCATCCCCTTCTCCTGCCTTCAGTCTTTCCCAGGATCAGGGTCTTTTCTAATGAGTTGGCTCTTTGCATCTTGTGGCCAGAGTATTGGAGCTTCAGCTTCAGCATCAGTCCTTCCAATGAATATTTGAGTCATATCTGGACTGCACAATACTTTTTACTCCATTTTTGTATGCTAATAGTAAGCGTCTCTGTTTCCTTTCATAAGCTTCACCACCCTAGTTTTGACAGAATCCTAATTACTGACCAGATCCTTTCCTATTCTTTCTCTTTCCTCTCATAACAAAACATTAATTTGGCAGATTTTTTCATTTTTAACCTGTTTGTATCCACTAGTATACTTCTGTCTGTTTAGTAGGGGAGCTCTGCCAGTTAGAGCTGGAGATGTTGTTTGTTTGCTTGTTTGTTTGTTTTTTCTGATTTGGAAAGACAGCGTGTGTCTGTCTGTCTTTTAAGTTCTCCATCAGATTTCCTTTTCTATTCTTTTTTTCACTTGGCGCCCAATTTGTAAATAAATGTCAGCAAATGCAAACTAAGAGAATTAAAAAATGCTTGCATCCCTCAAAGTGGAACACCACCTCACCACAGAACCAGTTTGCTTTTCTGAAAAGTATTTGGCTTTTTCTAGTAATTTTTGTTATCTACAGTCTATATAATTGGTAAGTTAATCAAACCAACATTTTGAAAAATGGGATTTAGTATATTTTTGTTGTTAAATTTAGCTAACTGGTTTTATCCTCCGTTGTCTCTCAGTGTCTCATTTATAGAAGATAAACATAATAGATATTTGTGGCACTGGGGACCATTGTTGTATTGTTTTTTTTTCTGTATTTATCTAGATAGCAAGGTAAGGTTGATATTTGCTCTGTTTGGTGTGCCTTACAGATTGATTCAGGCTAGTTTTTCAATTATTCGGTTCTAGCCAATGAAAAGGCATTATTAAAAACAAGGCTTGTCTGGCAAAACCACTACAATATTGTAAAGTAATTAGCCTCCAATTAAAATAAATAAATTTATATTAAAAAACGAAAGGCTTTAGATCTAAGATTGTAACTTCTAGAAAATTTAATTGTAGATGTTTAATTGTAGTGTCTCTCTTTGAACCCTGTGCCCCAAGACTTTAATAATACTTAAGGTAGGCTTCCCTGGTGGCTCAGTGGAAAAGAATCTGCCTGCCAATGTAGGAGACCTTGGTTTGATCCCTGGGTTGGGGAGATCCCACAGAGAACAAAATGGCAAACCACTCCAGTATTCTTGCTTGGAAAATCCCATGGACATCACCCTGTTTTGTTACATGGCCATCTGGTCATTAACTACTTTTTTTTTATTAGCTTTGTAGTACTCAGATATGGAAAGAAAAAGAATTGAAGCACACTTGGAAATTTTGTCTTTTTCTTAGATTTTGTTTTTGGTTAGCTTGCTAACCGAATGTTAGCTTTGGTTGCTAACCAAATGAAATGTGATAAACACAGTTTATCTGAATTCTAATCCCTGCAATGCAGATTACTATGAGCTTTGATAAGATATTTTTCTTAGCCTCACTTTTTAGCTGTAATATGAATAATAATAGTACCCCTACCTTATGGTCATAAAAATAAAATGGTATGGTCTGTATAAAGGTACTTAGCATAGAATATTAGATATTTATATTATTCCTTCTTTTCTGTTGATCAAAACTTTACTGCTGATTCTGGCTTTGTCTTTGAAGTTACTGTTTGGTTCCCATAAATTTTTAGCAGGCAGTTTAGTGTTCAAAGGGATATTTAGTATATTATTCCATTTAGCTAGAATAAAATAAAGATGCCATAGAATGAATGTTGTCTTAGATTTCTAAGACCCGGGGAACTGGTCTGAATGTTTTTATGGATTTGGTTAACCTTTTTGAGACTCAGAATGTAGCGCCAGTTTGTTATGATTTCCATTCTTCTTTTAGAAAGATTTTAAAAAAAGAATCACCATAGAGTTTGTTGATGTCATGTGGACCATTAGGAAGAATACTTGTTATAACTCTAAAGACCCAGAGAACTCTTGTTTATACTTATTTTAATAGTGAAATCTTGGTTATGGCTTAGAATTCTTCTAACAATATATGAATCATATTATTTGTAGCACTTTTTATAGAATTTTATAAACTTTGTCTCATTTTATCTTCACAGTTTTGTGGGAAAGGTAGGACAGATAAAATCTGTCCTTTATGCTATTAAAGATGAGAAATCTGGACTTGGAAAAAGTTCAGTGACTTCCAGAGATAAATAACTAGCTGTCTGCTCCTTGATACATTAGTTTTCATTCTTTGTCCAGGAGTTTCTGTGTAGAATTAATTCCTTCTTTGTGATCAACCTGTAATTTCCAGAATGTAAAACTCAAAACTGTTGAAGTTACTGGGTTTTCACATTTGCCAAAGTATATACATATATATATACCTTTTGTTTTATGGCTAGTAAGTTAGAGGAACAAATAACAAGTTCTGCCATTGTATATTACTATAATTCTAATCTTATTTGTAGTTTTAAGATAACTAGTGTGCTTTATTTATATTGTGTAAATACCTATGGGAAGATATTTTTTTAATTGGGGATATTCTTTGTGCTAAAAGGTCAGTTCAAGTATTTTTAAAACCTCTGCTTTTGTATTTGTGGACTCTGTGCAGATCAGAGTCAGGTAGTCAGGTGTGGATGTGAGAGTTGGACCATGGAAAAAGCTGAGTGCCAAAGAATTGATGCTGTTGAACTATGGTGTTGGAGAAGACTCACAAGAGTCTCTTGGACAATAAGGAGATCCAACCAGTCAATCCTAAAGGAAATCCGTCCTCCAAATTCTTTGGAGGGACTGATGCTAAAGCTGAAGCTCCAATACTTTGGCCACCTGATGGAGAGAACTGACTCCTTTGAAAAGACCCTGATACTTGGAAAGATTGAGGGCAGGAGGAGAAGGGGACGACAGAAGATGAGATGGTTGGATGGCGTCACCAACTTGATACACATGAGTTTGAGCAAGTTCCGGGAGTTGGTGGACAGGGAAGCCTGGCGTGCTGCAGTCCATGGGGTCACAAAGAGTCGGATGCCACTGAGTGACTAAACTGAACTGTGCAGATCACTGTGAAGGAATATAAAATAGTCCAGTCTTTGCTTTCAACAAAATAGACATTGATAGGAAAGGCCAGGCTAATTATGAAACAGTCTGAGTAGAGGTTGCCAGACTACAGTCTGAGGCTCATTTTTGTATGGCCCTCAAGCTAAGCATGGCTTTTGCTTTTGTTGTTTGAAAAACAAACAAAAAAACAGAGGAGAATATGTAGCATAGACCATATGTAGCCCTCAAAGCATGAAACATTTACTGTCTGGCCCTTTATAGGAAAAACCTTGCTGACTATAAATTAGAGGAAATATATCACATAAAATATAACCAGAGATGTTAGGAAATGCAAATCAAAACCACAATAAGATACCATTTCACACTCACTTGGATATCTGTAATCAAAAAATTGGGCAGTAACAACAGTTGACAAGGAAGTGGTGAGAATATAAAGTGGTATAGCCACTGTGGGAAACACTTTGGCAGTTCCTCAATAAGTTAAACTTAGAGTTACCATATGACCCAGCAATTCTCTTCTAGGTATATACCCAAGAGAATTGTAAGTAGGTTCACATAAAAACTTGTACGTTGTGTTCATGACATTATTGGTCATAATAGCCAAAAAGTGGAAGCAACTCACTATTGAATGTATAAACAAAATGTGGTGTAGCCATACAGTGGAATATTCAGCCATAGAAGGAAGTGAGTACTGATGCATGCTACAACAGGGATGAACCACGAAAACCATTAAGAAGCCGGACACAAAAGTTCACATGCTTCTGTAGTTTCATAACTCTAAGAATAGTCAAATCCATAGAGACAGAAAGTAGATTGATGGTTGCCAGAAGCTAGGGGTAGGGAATGGGGGAGTAAGTAAATAATGGACATGAGGGTTTTCTTTTTAGAGTGGTGAAAATGTTCTGGAATTAGATAGTGGTGAATCATTGTACAACCTTGTGAATGTAATTTAAACTATTTTACGGTATGTGAGTTCTATCTCAACAATAGAAAATATAACTGAAGACTTAAGTAGTTTTTGTAAAAGAAGTAATAAGAGGTTAGATAAAGAAGACTATAGGCATGAGTTACTGGATATAACTTTGAAGTTGGGACTTGAAATGCACCCCACAGGGCTTGGAAGATTTGGATAGAAAAAGGAAGTGGCTAAGTATGGTATAACACCACGAGGGATATAAGCTATGTCTGTTACACAGAAGAGGAAGCAGTGGCAAGACTAAGGGAGAAAGACAAACTGAGTCTCTTGTTTTCATGGGGCTTCTGAACGTGCATATTTAACTGATTTCGGATCATGCTTTGTGTTGTCATTTTCATGGAGTCAACTGTATATTCTTCTAGCCTGAGACAGACTTTTTCCAGCCAGATAGCTGGAGCCTAAGGGCTATCTCCATGGTGCTTTTAACAGGTGACCATAAGGATTTTAATTCTCAATGTATGTGGTAAAGAGTTTCCATCTTTTTTGTTTTATTAAGTAATACAGTATTTCTGATTTCTTGCTGATATTCAGAACAAGAATCTTTAATAGTACTCTTCCTCATGTTTGCCACTTTACACAATAAAATTCTTTCGTGTATATTGCCTGCTTTCTTCCTTTACCCACACCTATGAGATAAATGATATCATTCCCATTTTAAAAATGAAAGAGATCATATAATAGAGTGATTAGGAGCCAGGATGAGGGCACTGGAGTCAGAAAGCCTAGATTCAAAATCAATACAGTATTGTAAAGTAAAATAAAGTAGAAAAAAAAAAATCCCGGTTCTGCCATTTACTGATTGTGTGTGAATTCTTAGTTATTTAACCTCTTTACACAAGAGAAAGTTACATGCTTTCTCTTGTGTAAAGTGGTGATTATAATATCATAGAGTTGTATTTAACTAAGTTGACAAAAGTGAAATTCCTGGAGTCATGCTTGGCATATGGTAAGCCCTCAGAAATGCTGTTAGCTTAGGAGAGTTGAGTAAGGTTAAGAAGTCCAAAGTCTTTTAGCTGCTAAGTGGTGGAGCCAGCACCTAATTATAGGTGTTCTGAATCCAAGTCCTGTTGCCTTTACCAAATTTTATTCTATACTTATTATTTATTGTATATACATTTATAAACTTTCCTCTAAATAGAGACCAGATAATAAACCAGAAGCTTTCTGACTTCCTTACAGCAGAGCTTTCACTCCTGAAGCCAGTCTTTTCTTTAATTCACCAATATGCACTCCTTAGTAGTTAAAACCAAATTGTGAAAGGGAAAAATGGCAAAGGAAAATGCAGATTTAACATGATTAACAAAAATTTACTTGAATATGATAAAAAGTTAAAAGTAAATAACACCTGCATGGAAAACTTGCAGTAATCAAGAGTGACTGTCCCTAATCAATAAACAACAGGAAAAATAACAGTTTTCAAAACAAACGAGAAAGAATAGGCAGTTCACAAAAGAAAAAAGATGTGACTTGATAAATATTTGGAAAGCATTTTAACCTCACTAGTTAATGGAAGAAATTTAAACTAAAAGCAGCATAATACATCTTTGATGATATAGCTGACAAATAAGAACATTTAAATTGTAATGAGCAAATTTAAGTTGAAACTCTTAGGGAAGATTACTAGGGAATATAGGACTTTTTTCTTTTTCTGGGCATGTGGAGGCCTAGGGGATCTCCTGACCAGGAATCAACACCATACCCGCTGCAGTGGAAGCTCAGAGTCCAAACCACTGGACCACCACGGAATTCCCAAGACCCACATATTCTTGATATGGGAATATAAGCTGATGAAACTATTAGTCTCCATGAAGAACCTTCAAAAAGCTCCTAACCTTAAAACTAATAATGATCCATCTGAAAATGTTACCCCAAGAAAAATGGTAGCTCTGGATAATAATGTATGCACAGATTCATTGCAGTGTTATCTGTTGTAACAATGTTTAGACATACAGAACAAAAAAGATAGTTATATTTTTGTACATTTATTGCAGTATTATTTGATAAAGAGTTTTACTAAAAAAATTTTAATGACCTTGGAAAAATAAGATAGCATACTTTGGGGAGGTGGAGGGAAGCAAGATTCAGAATTGCAGCCCTGTACCCTCTAGTGTTAAGCAGTAAACCTGGTCTTGTGAATGGTTCATTGTGGACAAACATTACTAAGTAGTTCTTAAGTGTGTGACGTACTGAACTTCTACGTACCGTAAAAATAGAACAAATGAAACCCATTTTGAATCCAGATCCTCTTTCCGTTGTCATAGTGGCCACCCTATTTCTCTATTCTTTAAGCAAATGCCTCAGAAAAAATTATCTAATGTTTTTCAAAATCAATACAGTATTGTAAAGTAAAATAAAGTAGAAAAAAAAAAATCCCGGTTCTGCCATTTACTGATTGTGTGTGAATTCTTAGTTATTTAACCTCTTTACACAAGAGAAAGTTACATGCTTTCTCTTGTGTAAAGTGGTGATTATAATATCATAGAGTTGTATTTAACTAAGTTGACAAAAGTGAAATTCCTGGAGTCATGCTTGGCATATGGTAAGCCCTCAGAAATGCTGTTAGCTTAGGAGAGTTGAGTAAGGTTAAGAAGTCCAAAGTCTTTTAGCTGCTAAGTGGTGGAGCCAGCACCTAATTATAGGTGTTCTGAATCCAAGTCCTGTTGCCTTTACCAAATTTTATTCTATACTTATTATTTATTGTATATACATTTATAAACTTTCCTCTAAATAGAGACCAGATAATAAACCAGAAGCTTTCTGACTTCCTTACAGCAGAGCTTTCACTCCTGAAGCCAGTCTTTTCTTTAATTCACCAATATGCACTCCTTAGTAGTTAAAACCAAATTGTGAAAGGGAAAAATGGCAAAGGAAAATGCAGATTTAACATGATTAACAAAAATTTACTTGAATATGATAAAAAGTTAAAAGTAAATAACACCTGCATGGAAAACTTGCAGTAATCAAGAGTGACTGTCCCTAATCAATAAACAACAGGAAAAATAACAGTTTTCAAAACAAACGAGAAAGAATAGGCAGTTCACAAAAGAAAAAAGATGTGACTTGATAAATATTTGGAAAGCATTTTAACCTCACTAGTTAATGGAAGAAATTTAAACTAAAAGCAGCATAATACATCTTTGATGATATAGCTGACAAATAAGAACATTTAAATTGTAATGAGCAAATTTAAGTTGAAACTCTTAGGGAAGATTACTAGGGAATATAGGACTTTTTTCTTTTTCTGGGCATGTGGAGGCCTAGGGGATCTCCTGACCAGGAATCAACACCATACCCGCTGCAGTGGAAGCTCAGAGTCCAAACCACTGGACCACCACGGAATTCCAAGACCCACATATTCTTGATATGGGAATATAAGCTGATGAAACTATTAGTCTCCATGAAGAACCTTCAAAAAGCTCCTAACCTTAAAACTAATAATGATCCATCTGAAAATGTTACCCCAAGAAAAATGGTAGCTCTGGATAATAATGTATGCACAGATTCATTGCAGTGTTATCTGTTGTAACAATGTTTAGACATACAGAACAAAAAAGATAGTTATATTTTTGTACATTTATTGCAGTATTATTTGATAAAGAGTTTTACTAAAAAAATTTTAATGACCTTGGAAAAATAAGATAGCATACTTTGGGGAGGTGGAGGGAAGCAAGATTCAGAATTGCAGCCCTGTACCCTCTAGTGTTAAGCAGTAAACCTGGTCTTGTGAATGGTTCATTGTGGACAAACATTACTAAGTAGTTCTTAAGTGTGTGACGTACTGAACTTCTACGTACCGTAAAAATAGAACAAATGAAACCCATTTTGAATCCAAATCCTCTTTCCGTTGTCATAGTGGCCACCCTATTTCTCTATTCTTTAAGCAAATGCCTCAGAAAAAATTATCTAATGTTTCCAGTTTGCCATCTCCCAGTCTTGAATCTAGTCCGGCCTTTGGCCCTAGGTTATGTCACTGAAATGGTTCATCAAGTCTCCAGTGACCTCCAGTGGTCAGTTCTCCATCCTTGTCTTACTTGACTTGTCAACAGCATTTAACAGTTGATCAGTGCCTTTTCTTTCAAATAGCTTCTTCTCTTTGTTCCAAGAAACCACATACTTGGCTTTCCCCTTACCTTAAGGCTGTTGCATCTGGTCTGTCTTTGCTGGCACCTCTACCTATGATTTATTTTAATTTAGTATGGTGAATTACATTATTTTTAAGTTGTGATAGAATACACATAATGTAAATTTTACCACTGTAACCATTTTTAAGTGTATAGTTGAGTGGCACTAAATACATCTACATTTTTGTGAAATTGTTCGTCCATCTCCAGAACTTATTTTCATCTTTCCAAACTGAAACTCCAATCTGTTAAACACTAACTCCCATCTTCCTACCTCTGGCAATGATCATTCTACTTTTTGTCTATGAATTTGATTATTAACTATTATAGATACTTCATACATGTGGAGTCATACAGTATTTGTGCTTTTGTGACTGGCTTATTTCACTTATTATAGCCTCAAAATTGATCCATTTTGTAGCAGGTATCACAGTTTCCTTTTAAAGCTGAATAATAGCCCATTGTATGTACATACAATTGTTTATTGTTTAGTTGCTAAGCCGTGTTCGACTCTTGCGACTCCATGGACTGTAGCCCACTAGGCTCCTCTGTCCATGGGATTTCCCAAGCAAGAGCGGGTTGCTTGGGAGTGGGTTGCCATTTCTTTCTCCAGGGGATCTTCCTGAACCAGGGATCCAACCGAGGTCTCCTGCATATGCAGGCAGATTCTTTACCTCTGAATCACCAGGGAAGCCCCATGAACATACTACATTTTGTTTATCCATTCATCTATTGATGGACACTTGGGTTGTTTGCACTTTTGTCCTATTGTGAATAGTACTGCTGTAAACATGAGTATACTACAAATATGTGGTTGAATCCCTGCTTTCATGTCTCTTAGGTATATACCCAGAAGTGGAATGGCTGGATTATATGGTAATTGTATTTTTTATTTTTTTGAGGAACTGTCATACCTTTTTCCACGTTCCCACCAGCAGTGCACAAAGATTGTAATTTCTCCACATCCTCACCAAGACTTGTTTTCTGGTTTCTTCATTTGTTTTATTTTGGTAAGAGCCATCCTAATGAATATAAAGCCGTATTTCCTTATGGTTTTGATTTGCCTTTCCATGAACTAAAAAGCCTCTTGATGAAAGTGAAAGAGGAGAGTGAAAAAGCTGGCTTAAACCTCAACATTCAGAAAACTAAGATCATGGCATCTGGTCCCATCACTTCATGGCAAATTGATGGAGAAACAGTGCAAGACTTTATTTTCTTGGGGTCCAAAATCACTGCAGATAGTGACTGCAGCCATGAAATTAAAAGACGCTAATTTTGGAAGAAAAGTTATGACCAACCTACACAGCTTATTAAAAAGCAGAGACATCACTTTGCCAACAAAAGTCAATCTAGTCAAAGCTATGGTTTTTCCATTAGTCATGTATGGATGTGAGAGTTGGACTATAAAGATAGCTGAGCACTGAAGAATTGATGCTTTTGAACTGTGGTGTTGGAGAAGACTCTTGAGAGTCCCTTGGACTGCAAGGAGATCCACCCAGTCCATCCTAAAGGAGATCAGTCCTGAGTGTTCATTGGAAGGACTGAAGCTGAAGCTCCAGTACTTTGGCCACCTCATGCGAAGAGTTGACTCATTGGAAAAGACCCTGATGCTGGGAGGGATTGGGGGCAGGAGGAGAAGGGGACGACAGAGAATGAGATGGCTGGATGGCATCATCAACTCAATGGGCATGAGTTTGAGTAAAAACTGGGAGTTGGTGATGAACAGGGAGGCCTGGCGTGCTGTAGTCTATGGGGTCACAAAGAGTTGGACATAACTGAGCAACTGAACTGACTAATTAGTGATGTTGAGTATCTTTACATGTATATAGTATCCATCCGTGTATCATCTTTGGAGAAGTGTCTATTCAAGTCCTTTCCCCATTTTGTTTGGGCTTTTTTGTTGTTGTTCAGTTTTAGCAGTTTTTATTCTGAATATTAACCCCTTATCAGATATATGATTTGCAAGTACTTTCTTCCATGTAGCCATTTTACAGTGTTGGTTGTGTCTCTTGTGCACAGAAGTTTTAAATTTTGATGTAGTCCAGATCATAGGTTTTTACTTTTGTTGCCTGTACTTTTAATGTCATATCCAAAAAAATCATTGCCAAATCCAGTGTCATGAAACTTTCCCCTTTATTTTCCTCTAAGAGTTTTACAGTTTCACTTTTACCTTTAGGTCTTTGACCTGTTTTGAATTAATTTTCATATGTAGTGTAAAACCAGAGTCCAATTCTTTTGCATGTGAATATCTTGTTTTCCCAGTATATATGTTGAAAAGACTGCCTTTTCCTCATTGGATGGTATTAATACCTTTGTCAAAATTCATTTGATCATTTATATAAGGGTTTATTTCTGGGCTATAAGTTTTGATATGTTATATTTATTTTCATTTGTTTAGTGTTTTCATTCTGTTCTAATTTCCCTTTTGATTTCTGTGAATCAAGGATTATTTAGAGGTATGTTATAATTTTTGGATATTTGGGGATTTTCTTGATGTCTTTCTATTATTGATTCCGCTCTGGTCAGAAAAAATACTTTGTGTGATTTAAATTTCTTTTAATTTATTGAGACTTACTTATAGTCTAGATTATGGGGTCTTATCTTCCCCCCGCCCCCCTAGTAGCACATGAGATCCTGGTTGCCCTGACCAGGGATCAAACCCACGCTGACCCTCTGCATTGCAAATGCCGAGTCTTAACCACTAGATCACCAGGGAAGTCCCACATGGTCTATTTAAATGTTCCGTATGCCCTTATAAATAATATATATCTTGTTGTTCATGAGGTGTTCTAAAGTTATCAGTCAGGTCCAGCTGATGGGCAGTGTTGGTCAGCTCAGCCATGTCCTCACTGTTTTCTGCTGCTGTATCTGCCAATTACTAATAAACGGATGTTAGCTTCTCCAGCTATAATGGTAGATTCATCTGTTTTCCTTGCTCTTTGGTCCATTTTTGCTTCATGTATTTTGACACTGTTGTTGGGCACATACACATTCTTTCATGAAAGCCGCTGAGTTGTGTCTGACTCTTTATGACCCCCATGGGCTATACAGTCCATGGACTTCTCCAGGCCAGAATACTGGAGTGGGTAGCCTTTCCCTTCTCCAGGGGATCTTCCCAACCCAGGGATCAAACCTAGGTCTCCCACATTGCAGGCGGGTTCTTTACCAGCTGAGCCACAAGAGAAGCCCTTAAGGACGGTTATATCTTCTTGGAGAAGTGACCCCTTTATCATTATGCATATTTACATATGTTATACATTCCTCTCTTTATCCCTGATAATTTTCCTTGCTCGTAAGTCAGCCTTCTTTGAACTTAATATGGCTATTCCAGCTTTCTTTTGATTAGTATTAGCATAGTATATCTTGCTCCACCCCTTTATTTTTAATCTGTGTCTTTACATTCAAAGTGGGTTTCTTGATCTACTCTGACACCTCTTTCATTTGGTGTATTTAGACTTTTGACTTGATTAATTTTAATGTAGCTGGATTAATAGCTACCATAGGTGTGGCTGTTTTCTGTTCATTGCCCTTGTTTCTTTTTTGTCCTCTACTCTTTTTCTGCTACCTTCAGGTTTTAATTGAGCATTTTTTATTTCTCTTCTCTTACCGTATCAGTTACACATTTTTTTAGTGATTGCCCATGAATTTGAAATGTACATTTATAACTAGTCCAAGTCCAGTTTCATGTAACACTATACTACCTCACAGATAATACAGGAACTTTATAACAGAGTTATTTCCAGTTCCTAAAATCCCTTACAACATTGCTGTCATTCACTTATCCATCAGCTGTAATCATCTAATTCATTACTGCTGTTATTTCAAATTGTTGTCTGTTAGATCAGTTAAGAACAAGAAAAATAAAAGATTTAATTTTACCTTCATATGTTCTTATTTGGTTTCAAGTTTCTGGCTTAAATTATTTCTCTTCTTTTCAAGAATTTCTTTTAACATTTGTTACAGAGCAGATATATAAAACAACAGATTCCCCTGAAATTTTGTTTGAGAAAGTCTGTATTTCTCTGTCATTTGAAGGATAATTTTGCTGGATTTTCAGAATTGTAGCTTTGTGGGGGTTTTTTCTTTCAGTGCTCAGACATTCCACTTACTCTTCTCTTATTTCTGTGTAATTTCTGAAGAGCTAGCTCATGTCATTCTCATCCTTGCTCCTCTAGAAGTTGTGGTTTCCCCCTCTGGCTTCTTCAGCATTTT
>SJYC01110085.1:0-10762 GCA_006408675.1 Madoqua kirkii
TGCTTCATGTATTTTGACACTGTTGTTGGGCACATACACATTCTTTCATGAAAGCCGCTCAGTTGTGTCTGACTCTTTATGACCCCCATGGGCTATACAGTCCATGGACTTCTCCAGGCCAGAATACTGGAGTGGGTAGCCTTTCCCTTCTCCAGGGGATCTTCCCAACCCAGGGATCAAACCTAGGTCTCCCACATTGCAGGCGGGTTCTTTACCAGCTGAGCCACAAGAGAAGCCCTTAAGGACGGTTATATCTTCTTGGAGAAGTGACCCCTTTATCATTATGCATATTTACATATGTTATACATTCCTCTCTTTATCCCTGATAATTTTCCTTGCTCGTAAGTCAGCCTTCTTTGAACTTAATATGGCTATTCCAGCTTTCTTTTGATTAGTATTAGCATAGTATATCTTGCTCCACCCCTTTATTTTTAATCTGTGTCTTTACATTCAAAGTGGGTTTCTTGATCTACTCTGACACCTCTTTCATTTGGTGTATTTAGACTTTTGACTTGATTAATTTTAATGTAGCTGGATTAATAGCTACCATAGGTGTGGCTGTTTTCTGTTCATTGCCCTTGTTTCTTTTTTGTCCTCTACTCTTTTTCTGCTACCTTCAGGTTTTAATTGAGCATTTTTTATTTCTCTTCTCTTACCGTATCAGTTACACATTTTTTTAGTGATTGCCCATGAATTTGAAATGTACATTTATAACTAGTCCAAGTCCAGTTTCATGTAACACTATACTACCTCACAGATAATACAGGAACTTTATAACAGAGTTATTTCCAGTTCCTAAAATCCCTTACAACATTGCTGTCATTCACTTATCCATCAGCTGTAATCATCTAATTCATTACTGCTGTTATTTCAAATTGTTGTCTGTTAGATCAGTTAAGAACAAGAAAAATAAAAGATTTAATTTTACCTTCATATGTTCTTATTTGGTTTCAAGTTTCTGGCTTAAATTATTTCTCTTCTTTTCAAGAATTTCTTTTAACATTTGTTACAGAGCAGATATATAAAACAACAGATTCCCCTGAAATTTTGTTTGAGAAAGTCTGTATTTCTCTGTCATTTGAAGGATAATTTTGCTGGATTTTCAGAATTGTAGCTTTGTGGGGGTTTTTTCTTTCAGTGCTCAGACATTCCACTTACTCTTCTCTTATTTCTGTGTAATTTCTGAAGAGCTAGCTCATGTCATTCTCATCCTTGCTCCTCTAGAAGTTGTGGTTTCCCCCTCTGGCTTCTTCAGCATTTTCTCTTTGTCTCTGATTTTCTGCAGTTTGAATATATTCCTAGGTGTAGATTTTTTGGTATTTATCCTGCTTGATGTTCTCTGTTTGGTGTCTGTCTGCTGTTAATTGTTTAGTAGCCTTTTTTCTCCTAACTCTTCACTCCTTTTAGGCCCTCTATTTAAATGTATCTGGAAGGTAACTAATTTTTAACCGGCTTCCGCTGGTCCATGTTGCCATCTTCTGGGTTTATTTACCTTCAAATAGTTCTCCTTGCTTTTGCCCTCAATCTCCTCCTTCCTTTCACCACACAACAAATTAGAGAAATCTGTCTAAAATTTCACTGGGAACTTGTCGTCCTTTGATCAGAACTTCCCTTGTCATACCAGGTAAAAGCCACTGTCCTTAATATAGTCTGAAAGCCCATATTTAGCTGTTTCATCTCTTACCTTACTTCCTACTAATCCTCTCATCATTGCCCTCCAGTTAGGATACCCTCCTTTCTCTAGACATCACCAGGCATCTCAAGACTTTTCCATTTCCTTCAGATGTCCACATGACTCTTTTCTTTACCATTGCGTTATAGGTCTTTACTCAAATGTCACTTTTTTCATATTACAAATCTTCATGCCCTATGAACTCCCTGTACCCCCTTTCATGCTTTATTTTTCTCCAGAACAGTTTACCAGCTGATCAGTGTCTGTCAGGAGAGAGCATGGCACAGTGGAGAAAATAGTATAAAGCCAATTTGGCTGGAGAATGTCGAGGGAAGAGGGAGCTCGCTAGTGTGGGAATTACGGACCAAACTGTGCGGGCTCTTGCAGTCCATGTCAACATATTTTGGCTTTATCCTTAAGGGTGGTGACAGATCACTAAAGTATCTTAACTGGAGGGATTTGGGAGGAGGGTCACTAACATCATGAAATATATCTTTTTTTATAAAGATCATTCTATCTTCACTGTGGGAGAAAGATTGGAGAGGGGAAAATTGGATGTGAAGGAATCACTGTTGCAATGATCTAGGTATAAACCTATGGTAGCTTACTCTATTAGGGTTTTCATGGCCATACAAAAAAAGAATGTTTGGAACTGATTCTTATCATGAATTCCATTTATAAACCTAGGTGGTTCACCAATTCAGAACTCTTAATTGCTAAATTAGGATCTCCCATTTATAGAATCCCCATTTGGTTCCATTACAAGAAAATGAAATTTCTCACCCATTGTTACTCTTCAATGTAAAAATCCTAGAAACTAAAAATCAGTATTTATGGTTTTTTTTTGTTTATTTCTTAGCATTAGACACAAAACACAATATCCCCTGATTAAATTTACTTCTTATTTTAATGGTTCGTTTTTAGACCTGATCAAATTGATTTGTCTCGTGAAAGCAAGCTTTAAATAATTTCCTTATTATATTCTTCTGAACTCCTCTTATCTCAAATATAAAGAAGTTGGTTAGGACTAAGACTGTCCTCAACAGGAAATTTTGAAGACAAAAGTGTCTATGCCTGTGTTATTTCTTGTCACAGAGCCAATGCTCTGGCCACAGGAACCTTCAGAGTTTCTGCGAATCAGAAATTCATGACAACCTGGCCATGCTAAGATAGATTTGAAGTTCTTAAAGCAAACAGACTAGTAAACTAGAATCCAAGTAGTGGTTTTCTAATGTGGCAGTGTTTTCATCAAACCAAAATGTTGATCCTGTGTTTTTACTTTAGGAGGGGAAAGCATTTAACGTCTCCAGTGTTTTAAGCATGTTGTACCTACTAAAAATACATAATTTTGTTTTAATTATCAGGAAGCAGTATCTTAATCCAGCTAAGTTTCCCTAATAAGGAGATCGTATATTAACAAATAACTTTCCCAGGCTCACACAGGGATCCAGATATGCCAGGGGTTTCTTTTGACCAGGGGTTCTTAGTTTGGGTTCCTTTGTCTCCACTTCTGTCTGTGTGCTAACAGTTTTCAGAGAACTGATGACCCTTCAATTCATTAAAGTTCAGAATCAATAGATTTTATTTTGGTGCCTCCTGATTTGGGGTTCCTAATCTGACAGTGCTGTGCACTCTTGTGTTGCATTACTTTTCCACAATTCTTTTCCAAATACCAGTAACTCTAGTTACAGTAGTAAAGCAGTGATAGTAGTAGCAGTTGTTGTTGTTTAGCCAGGCACTGTGCTAAGTGCTATACATGATTTATCTGACTTGGTGTTCACAACAGTGTTGCTGAACTATGTCCCCTCACTTTAAGGCTAACCCTCTCTGTGTCTCAAATTCCAGCCCCATTCTTTGTTTCCTGACTGCACTCCCTGCTCCAGTTTCTCAGTCCTTTGTTCTACCTACACACTACTCAGAGAAGTTGGGAGCTTTTTTTTTTTTAATCTTTTTTTTTCCTTCGAATTATCTGTTGAAAAACCTTAAGTGACTTTCTTCCTCTGATAGGGAAATTTCAGGTCTTTTATCATACAGGGTCTTTGGTAGCTTGCTAGCCTAATCACTATTTAAACCACATCTGTACTCATTCTCTCCCCCTTGCTTTCTCCCAACTGTTCATTGTAAATGTTCAAACCACCTGGACTCATTTAAAATAATTTTTTTATTAGGCTTTTCATTATCTTGAATCTACACCTTTTTTACCATGAAATTCCATGTCTGGGGTAGTGAATTCCTACCCCAACCTCTTCCTCTTTGTTGCCTTCAAGAAATGTATGTAAAGCATATAGTAAAAATCTTTCCTTGTCCCCTAATTGCTCAGTTTCCTTCCAGAGGTATTCATGTGTTTACAGGTTTCTATGCACATATAAGAGTAGAGGTCATTTAACGTTGTAGAGTGTGAACTCAGGATCCAGGCTGCCAAAGTTTGAAGTGTGGATTCTCTTACTAGATGTGTGGTTTGGGCAAATTATAGTACCTGTTTGTGAGGATTTTTCATGGTAGTGCCTGGCATGTGTAAGTTCTCAGTAAATATATGGTGTTAATATTGTTTTGTTGTTGTTATGTGACAAAGCAGAATACATTGAAAAGAGAATGGCATTTACTATCAGGAGAGGTTTGAATAGAGCTTCCTAGTTACTTTGCACGTAAGTCGTTAAGTTAAACCTTAGATGCTTTCCTTATCTTTATAGTGGGGGAAATCATATACAGTTTTGATATGGTAAACTAAAACATAGAAAGGAAAGAGCTTTGTACGTGATAAAATGCTCTATAGAGATTATTGGTCACATCGTTTTACTTTCCCTTCTAGGAAAGATCACAACATTGCCGTTGGTTATAAGAAGTGAAGTCTCTAAAGATTTCAGAAATTTGTGACAGGTATCCGTTTTGTTCTAGAAATTATTTTAAATTCATGTTCATGCATGCTAAGTCACTTTAGTCATGTCCAATTCTTTGCAGCCCTATGGACTAGCTCACCAGGCTCCTCTGTCCTTGGGATTCTCCAGACAAGATACTGGAGTGGGTTGCCATGCTCTGCTCCAGGGGATCTTCCTGACCCATGAATCAAACCCAGGTCTCTTATGTTTCCTGCATTGGCATGCAGATTCTTTATCACTAGCGCCACCTGGGAAGCCTCTTTAAATTCATGCTTTTTAAAAAAAATTTTGCTATGACTTGCTTTAGTGTTAGTCTTAAATTTTCAGATTATGGTTATGTAATTTATATGGCAGTGCCCTTAAGGGAATAACATTAGAATAAATATCTCTATTTATGGAAATGTCAAAATTCTGACATCAGGATTCTATAATTGATATACTTAGCATAGACTCAGTTCAGTTCAGTCGCTCAGTCGTATCCAACTCTTTGCGACCCCATGAATCACAGCACGCCAGGCCTCCCTGTCCATCACCAACTCCTGGAGTTCACTCAGATTCGTGTCCATCGAGTCAGTGATGCCATCAAGCCATCTCATCCTCTGTCGTCCCCTTCTCCTGTCCCCAATCCCTCCCAGCATCACAGTCTTTTCCAATGAGTCAACTCTTGAGGTGGCCAAAGTACTGGCGTTTCCTCTTTAGCATCAATCCTTCCAAAGAAATCCCAAATAGCATAGATTAGTAAAGTTAATTTAGTAAGACTTATCTTTTAAGGGAAAAACTTTGGGGGGCAACATAGAAAGTATTAATCACTGCCTATAAAATTTTCTTCATGCTTTACAAATGTTTTATTTGTCTGTAATGATAACAGTTGCTGAAGAATATTCATCTAAGTAGATTATACTACATATAAAAAGCAGTCCACTCTGATGTACTTTATGATTTACTCTGTCGTTAAAAGAAGATAGGCATTCACTCTTTTTTTTTTTTTTTAGGGAATATTTTTGGATAAAGTGATAGTCTTCCATATTCTATTTAATGGTGCCATTCCCAGATTCTTAGTAGTCAGTGTTCTAGTCAGAGTTTAGTAAATAATAGAGCAGGATTCTAGTCAGGCAGTATGGATCCTAAGTTTAGACTTCTGAACATTTCACCATAATGCTGTGAGAAGGAGAATGACTATGAACAGTTACCAATGGCTTTGACAAAAAAATGAATAAAAGAACTTTTGGAAATGAAAAATACAAAGATAATTTTAAATTCAATAGATAGGTTTAACAATAGATTAGGGAATTTGTGAGCTGTAAGACGACCTGAAAAATAAACAAAATGCAGAGACACAGATGGACCATATGTAAGAGAAGAAAAGAGAATTTGAAAATTGGGGCAAAGATTGCTAAATTCCCTTGATTTCTTTTTCCTTCTGAGTAATCACTGTATTAGTCGGAAGCTTTGCTCTCCAGCTATCGCTTCCGTCTCAGTGTCTTTCTGATAGGAGAATCCCAGGGACGGGGGAGCCTGGTGGGCTGCTGTCTCTGGGGTTGCACAGAGTTGAACATGACTGAAGCGATGCAGCAACAGCAGCTGATAGTGAGGTTTGACTGTGTGTCGGTTTTAGCAATTTGGATGCAAGTGGAAGTTATGTGTGCATACGTTTTAGCTTTATGGTTTATGCCTACAAGAAGAAAGATACGCCATCTCCTTCCTTCTTCCTTCCCATAGACTGGAATGTGGGCATGGTGGTGGACTATTTTTAGCTATGTGGCACAGGGCAATACTCTAAGGATGACAGAGCAACAAGATATAAGAGCTTAGCTCTCAGACTGCTGAGCTGCCAAACCAGTCCTGAACTATCCCTTTCTACTGTCAGTGTGAGAGAGGAAAAAACCTTGAATTTTGTTTAAGCCATAGTAGAATCTCTTACTGTATCAGCCCAGTCTTGTATTAACCTTAACCAGTACAAGAAAAGCATAAGACGATCTAACAGATCTTCTTAGCAAAGCAGAATACAGATACGAAGAAGTCAAGTAGAAATAATATTCGAAGAGTTTATAATTGAGAATTTCTAAAATTGCAAAAAGGCATAAATTCAAGAACTGTATCCTAAACAGGAGAGGAAAAAACAATACCTAAACATGTCATAGTTAAATTTGCACATAATCAGGAATCTTAAAAATAGTCTGAAGAAGACAGATTACCTTCAGAAGATCTACTATTAGACTAGTTTATTAAAAGGAAAAATCAAAACTGAAACCAAAAGAAAAGAATAAGTATGGTATGCTGAGAATATATAACTATTAAAGCTAAAACATCTTTTAAGAGTGTAGGTATGTAAAGTTTTCAGAAAAATTAAAACATTTTACCACCAGTAGAATATCATTAAGAGAAATTCTAAAAGATACACTTTAGGATGACAGAGCAACAAGATATAAGAGCTTAACTCTCAGACTGCTGAGCTGCCAAACCAGGCCTGAACTATCCCTTTCTACTGTCCTGTGAGAGAGGAAAAAAACCTTGAATTTTGTTTAAGCCATAGTAGAATCTCTTACTGTATCAGCCCAGTCTCGTATTAACCTTAACCAATACAAGAAAAGCATAAGAAGATCTAACATCTTCTTAGCAAAGCAGAATACAGATGTGAAGAAGTCAAGTAGAAATAATATTTGAAGAGTTTATAATAGAAAGAGATCCCTGATGGAGGCTCTGAGATACTCAGTGGAAAAGAAGAAAGGCTGAAAATGAAAGAGCCAGGCATTCAATCTAAATTAGAAAAAGGACAGAATAAATGAAGGAAATAGTAGACGTAAAAGCAAATATTAAAGAAATGTGAAAGAAGCCAACAGTGAAGGGCCAACAGAGCCAAAGTTGATTTTTAGAAAAAGACTAATAGAATTAACACATCTACTCGGATGGATCAGAAGAGACCATAATAAAAGAGACGAAACTACAGATGCGACAAAGATTATTATAAATGGAACATGTATACTTACTAACACATTTTTTAAGGAATAACTTCAAATGGTAGATTATTGAATTTGTTGCATACTAGTATTAAGCCTTTCAAGACCACTGGTCAAATTTGCCAGAAATTTTACTCCTGAAAAAGTAATATGGTTGGATTAAACATTTTAATCCTTTACCTGAATTTGTAGAGAATATCAAGGGTACAACGAATGGAATAATTGTCTCAGTCATAATTTATTAAAAGTTTTAGTAAAAACTTGTTTATACTCTAAGGATGACAGAGCAACAAGATATAAGAGCTTAGCTCTCAGACTGCTGAGCTGCCAAACCAGTCCTGAACTATCCCTTTCTACTGTCAGTGTGAGAGAGGAAAAAACCTTGAATTTTGTTTAAGCCATAGTAGAATCTCTTACTGTATCAGCCCAGTCTTATATTAACCTTAACCAATACAAGAAAAGCATAAGACGATCTAACAGATCTTCTTAGCAAAGCAGAATACAGATATGAAGAAGTCAAGTAGAAATAATATTCGAAGAGTTTATAATTGAGAATTTCTAAAATTGCAAAAAGGCATAAATTCAAGAACTGTATCCTAAACAGGAGAGGAAAAAACAATACCTAAACATGTCATAGTTAAATTTGCACATAATCAGGAATCTTAAAAATAGTCTGAAGAAGACAGATTACCTTCAGAAGATCTACTATTAGACTAGTTTATTAAAAGGAAAAATCAAAACTGAAACCAAAAGAAAAGAATAAGTATGGTATGCTGAGAATATATAACTATTAAAGCTAAAACATCTTTTAAGAGTGTAGGTATGTAAAGTTTTCAGAAAAATTAAAACATTTTACCACCAGTAGAATATCATTAAGAGAAATTCTAAAAGATACACTTTAGGATGACAGAGCAACAAGATATAAGAGCTTAACTCTCAGACTGCTGAGCTGCCAAACCAGGCCTGAACTATCCCTTTCTACTGTCCTGTGAGAGAGGAAAAAAACCTTGAATTTTGTTTAAGCCATAGTAGAATCTCTTACTGTATCAGCCCAGTCTCGTATTAACCTTAACCAATACAAGAAAAGCATAAGAAGATCTAACATCTTCTTAGCAAAGCAGAATACAGATGTGAAGAAGTCAAGTAGAAATAATATTTGAAGAGTTTATAATAGAAAGAGATCCCTGATGGAGGCTCTGAGATACTCACTGGAAAAGAAGAAAGGCTGAAAATGAAAGAGCCAGGCATTCAATCTAAATTAGAAAAAGGACAGAATAAATGAAGGAAATAGTAGACGTAAAAGCAAATATTAAAGAAATGTGAAAGAAGCCAACAGTGAAGGGCCAACAGAGCCAAAGTTGATTTTTAGAAAAAGACTAATAGAATTAACACATCTACTCGGATGGATCAGAAGAGACCATAATAAAAGAGACGAAACTACAGATGCGACAAAGATTATTATAAATGGAACATGTATACTTACTAACACATTTTTTAAGGAATAACTTCAAATGGTAGATTATTGAATTTGTTGCATACTAGTATTAAGCCTTTCAAGACCACTGGTCAAATTTGCCAGAAATTTTACTCCTGAAAAAGTAATATGGTTGGATTAAACATTTTAATCCTTTACCTGAATTTGTAGAGAATATCAAGGGTACAACGAATGGAATAATTGTCTCAGTCATAATTTATTAAAAGTTTTAGTAAAAACTTGTTTGGGCATAATTGATGGATGAATTTCTTTTAGAATAGTAGTATTTGTGATCCTTTTTAAGATATAAAAAAGGAAGTGTCATTTAGTAAAGAAATGTACTGTGCCAAGTCACTTCAGTCATGTCTGGCTCTTTGTGACCCTGTGAACTGTAGCCACCAGACCCCTCTGTCCATGGGACTCTCCAGGCAAGAATACTGGAGTGGATTGCCATGCCCTCCTCCAGGGGGTCTTCCTGACCCAGGGATTGAACCCATGTCTCTTATATCTCCTGTATTGGCAGGCAGATTCTTTACCACTAGCACCACCTGGGAAGCCCTCAGAGAAATGTAAGAACCTGAGAAGCAGTGGAGACATTGTGCTTTTAAAGTTTTTCTTCTTTTAAGTTTTCGATGCTGGTTCGAAAAAGTGATGGCACAGTACTGAAAATGATCTGTAATTTAGTGTTTTCTTTATTTTTCTTAAAAAAAATATTGTTACCAGCCCTGTAGTTCATATTCACACTGTTCAATTGATTTAGACAGTGTACTTAAAGAAGATGCTGACTTATAGGGACAAATTCCTCATTTTCTGGAGGAGCAGTAGAAATAGTAGTTGTCAGGGAGCTCACCTCAGTGCTCTGTGATGACCTAGAAGGGGTAGGAGGCTCAGGAGGGAGGGAATATGTATTAGCATACAGCTGATTCTCATTGTTCTATAGCAGAAACCAACACAGCATTATAAGGCAAGTATACTCCAATTTAAAAAATATATACATATATATATGTACTTATATATAATCTATATATTATAGATTATATAATGTGTAAACACACAGATACTTTGAGTTTAATTCCCAGCTTAAAGCAAACTGGAAGCTTTCCCAAACGTTAGAATTCTAGCTTCTGTTGAAAATTTGTGAGATATGATAATATTGGGACTGCATTCCTTTGTGGTGTTGGGGAAAATAAAATCATAGACAAAAGAAAAGAATTAGTAGTGGTAACCTTTGTAGATAGGCACTTTGAAGCACACCAACACATAACAAAGTCCCAGATTGATAGACATCTGCAGGCCTAGAGAGCAGCTGGTACAGATTACAGCAAGCTCCAGGAAGGATTTTGACGGGAGCAGGGGAGAAAGCAGGGGAGAGAAGGGTATGATATTGATAGATTATCTGGCAAGTTTGGGTAGAAAATGTTGGTAGACAATTCCCAGAATAAACACACATTATATGAAAAAGGAAATGTAATGTTAGTATATTATTTTGCTGTGTGTTAAGAGAGCTAGAATTCTCACCTACCATAATAGCAATATCTAAAACTAAAAATCAAGAGATAGGAATATAAATATCTTATTCAGAAGTATGGAGAACACTCAGAGAAAGAACTAGAAGTTGGAGGTAGGTTAAGGTTTAGGGCTTTCCTAATGGCTCAGATGGTAAAGAGTCTGTCTGCAGTGTGAGAGACCCAGGTTCAATCCCTGGATCGGGAAGATCTCCTGGAGAAGGAAATGGCAACCCACTCCAGTATTCTTGCCTGGAGAATCCCATGGACAGAGGAGC
>SJYC01110086.1:0-15017 GCA_006408675.1 Madoqua kirkii
CTGCCCTTGAATTTTTCCAGCACCAGGGGCCTTTTCAGTGAGTCATCTTTTCCCATCAGATGACCAAAATACTAGCGTTTCAGCTTCAGCATCAGTGTTTCCAGTGAATATTCAGGGTTGATCTCCCTTAAGATTGACTGGTTTGATCTCTTTGGTGTGCAAGAGATTTTCAGGAATCTTCTCCAGCACCACAGTTCAAAGGCATCAATTCTTTGGCATTCTGCCTTCTTTACGGCCCAGCTCTCATAATTGTACATGACGACTGGGAAGACCATAGCCTTAACCATACACACCTTGGTCAGCAGAGTAGTATCTCTGCTTTTCAATACATCGTCTAGGTTCATCATTGCTTTCCTGCCCAGAAGCAATTGTCTTCTGATTTCATGACTGCAGTCACCGTTCACAGTGATTTTGGAGCCCAAGAAGAGGAAATCTGTTACTACTTCTGCTTTTCCCCCTACCATTTGCCAAGCAGTAATGGGGCTAGATGCCATGATCTTAGGTTTTTTAAATATTTAATTCTTAAGCCAGCTCTTTCACTCTCCTTCTTCACCCTCATCAAGAGCTCTTTAGTTCCTCTTCACTTTCTGACATTAGAGTAATATCATCTGCATATCTGAGGTCGTTGATGTTTCTCCCATCTATCTTGATTCCAGCTTGTAACTCATCCAACCTAGCATTTCTCATGAGTACTCAGCGTATTGGTTTAACAAGCAAGGTAACAGCTGAAGGCCCTGTTGCACTCCTTTCTCGATCTTGAACCAATCAGTTGTTCCATACAGGGTTCTAACTATTGCTTCTTGACTTGAATACAGGTTTCTCTGGAGACAAGTAAGATGGTCTGGTATTCCTATCTCTTCTGGTATTCCTATCTCTTTAAGAGCTTTCCACAGTTTATAATGATCCACATAGTTAAAGGTTTAGCATAGTTGATGAAACAGAGCTAGATGTTTTTCTGACATTGCCTTTCTTTCTCTAGAATAGAGTGAATGTTGGCGATTTTATCTGTAGTTCCTCTTCCTTTTCTGAACCCACCTTGGACATCTGGAAGTTCTTGGTTCCCATAATGCTAAAGCCTAGCATGCAAGATTTTAAGTATGACCTTACTAGTATGGGAGATGAGTGCAATTGTCCGGTGGTTAGCACATTCTTTGATACTACCCTTCTTGGGAACTGGGATCAGGATTGATCTTTTCCAGTCCTGTGACCACTCCTGATCTTCCAGATTTGCTGACGTAATGAATGCAAAACCTTGAGGGCATCCTCCTTTAGGGATGTGAATAGTTCTGCTGGAATTTCATCACTCCATTATCTTTATCAGCAGTGGTGCTGCTTAAAACCTACTGGACTTTGTACTCTAGAATGTCTGGCTCCAGTTGACTAACTACACCATCGTAGTAATCCAGTTCATTAAGATCTTTTTTTATACAGTTCTTCCTTGTAATCTTTCCATCTCTTCTTGATCTCTTTAGCATCTAGTAAAACTTTACCATTTTTATCCTTTATTGTGCCCTTCTTTGAGCGGAATGCTCCCTTGATGTTTCCAGTTCTCCTGACGAGATCTCCAGTCTTTCCCTTTTTGTTGTTTTCTTCTTATTAAGCACTCTTCATTGAAGAAGGATTCATTATCTCTCCTAGTTATTCTCTGAAACTCTGTATTTAATTGGATGTACCTTTCCCTCTCTCCCTTGCTTTTCACTTCTTTTCATTCTTCTGCTTTTTGTAAAGCTTCCTCAGATAATCACTTTGGCTTCTTGCCTTTCTTTTCTTGGGAGGATAATTTTGTTCCCTGCCTCCTGTACAGTGTTACAGACCTCTGGTCATAGTTCTTATGGCCAGAGAAGTTAACACTGTTAACTAGATCTAGTTCCTTGAATCTGTTCATTACCTCTACTGCAAATTCATATGGGATTTAAGTCATACCTGGCTGGCCTAGTGTTTTTCCCAGTTTTTTTTAGTTTAACCCTGAATTTTGCGATGAGAAGCTGATGATCTGAGCCACAGTCAGCTCCTGGTCTTGTTTTTGCTGACTGTATACAGGTTCTCCATCTTTGGCTACAAAGAGTGTAATCAATTTGATTTTGGTATTAACCATTTCATGCAAAGATGGGTTCGATAAAGGACAGACATGGTATGGACCTAACAGAAGCAGAAGATATTAAGAAGAGGTGGCACAAATACACAGAAGAACTGTACAAAAAAGATCTTCATGACCCAGTCACGATGGTGTGGTCACTCACCTACAGCCAGACATCCTGGAATGTGAAGTCAAGTGGGCCTTAGAAACCATCACTATGAACAAGGCTAGTGGAGGTTATGGAATTCCAGGTGAGCTATTTCAAATCCTGAAAGATGATGCTGTGAAAGTGCTGCACTCAATATGCTAGCAAATTTGGAAAACTCAGCAATGGCCATAGGACTGGAAAAGGTCAGTTTTCGTTCCAATCTCAAGGAAAGGCAATGCCAAAGAATGCTCAGACTACCACACAATTGCACTCATCTTATATGCTAGTTTTTTGTTTTTTGTTTTTTTTTGAAAAAGGAAATGGCAACCCAGTCCAGTGTTCTTGCCTGGAGAATCCCAGGGACAGGGGAGCCTGGTAGGCTGCTGTCTATGGGGTCACACAGAGTCAGACACTACTGAAGTGACTTAGCTGTAGCAGCACATGCTAGTAAAGTAATGCTCAAAATTCTCCAAGCTGGGGTTCAGCAATACATCAACCGTGAACTTTCAGATGTTCAAGCTGGTTTTAGAAAAGGCAGAGGAACCAGAAATCAAATTTCCAACATCTTCCAGATTATTGAAAAAGCAAGGGAGTTCCAGAAAAACATCCATTTCTGCTTTATTGACTACACTGAAGCCTTTGACTGTGTGGATCACAATAAACTGGGGAAAATTCTTCAAGAGATGGTAATACCAGACCACCTGACCTGCCTCTTGAGAAATTTGTATACAGGTCAGGAAACAACAGTTAGAACTGGACATGGAACAACAAACTGGTTCCAATTAGGAAAAGGAATACGTCAAGGCTGCATATTGTCACCCTGCTTATTTAACTTATATGCAGAGTACATCATGAGAAATGCTGGGCTGGAAGAAGCACACGCTGGAATCAAGATTGCCGGGAGAAATATCAATCACCTCGGATATGCAGATGACACCACCCTTTTGGCAAAAAGTGAAGAGGAACAAAAAAGCCTCTTGATGAAAGTGAAAGAGGAGAGTGAAAAAGTTGGCTTAAAGCTCAACATTCAGAAAATGAAGATCATGGCATCTGGTCCCATCATGTCATGGCAAATAGATAGGGAAACAGTGGAAACAGTGTCAGACTTCATTTTTTGGGGGGCTCCCAAATCACTGCAGATGATGATTGCAGCCATGAAATTAAAAAATGCTTACTCCTTGGAAGGAAAGTTATGACCAACCTACACAGCATGTTAAAAATATCACTGCAGATGGTGATTGTAGCCATGAAATTAAAAGATGCTTACTCCTTGGAAGGAAAGTTATGACCAACCTAGATAGCATATTCAAAAGCAAAGACATTACTTTGCCAACAAAGGTCCGTCTAGTCAAGGCTATGGTTTTTCCAGTGGTCATGTATGGATGTGAGAGTTGGACTGTGAAGAAAGCTGAGTGCCAAAGAATTGATGCTTTTGAACTGTGGTGTTGGAGAAGACTCTTGAGAGTCCCTTGTACTGCAAGGAGATTCAACCAGTCTGTTCTAAAGGAGATCAACCCTGGGATTTTTTTGGAAGGAATGATGCTAAAGCTGAAACTCCAGTGCTTTGGCCACCTCATGCGAAGAGTTGACTCATTGGAAAAGACTCTTATGCTGGGAGGGATTGGGAGCAGGAGGAGAAGGGGACAACCAAGGATGAGATGGCTGGATGGCATCACCAACTCTGTGGACATGAATTTGAGTGAGCTCCAGGAGTTGGTGATGGACAGGGAGCCCTGGCATGCTGTGATTCATGGGGTCGCAAAGAGTCAGACACGACTGAGCGACTGAACTAAACTGAAGACCTAAAACTTTTGCAGAGGAAACAGAATGAATACAGAATTTGAAACTATCATTTGAAAAAGGAGATAGGACTACGGGAAATCATCAAATATTTGAAGGAGTGTAGCCTGGGAGAGGAGTTCTCTTTATTCTGTTTAGCATCAGAGGCAGGGGCCCAACAAGCAGCCACTACAGAGAAATAGCAATGTAAAATTATCCAAAAATGGAATGTACTCTATTTAGTGAGTATAGAGTTCAAAGGCATAGATGACCATATCTAGAGATGTTTTTAGAGTGAATTGCCACAAAAGAAACGCTTACTGTAGTTCAGGCATTCTGTTGTTAAATACTGAATTCAGTATTTAAAATAAGAAAAGACAAAGCCACCTAGTAATATAGCATGTTAGAAGATTTGCTACATGCAAGATAAGTGTTTTGTTTTCTAAGTTTGTCATCATAATCTTCATAGAATAAACTTTTATCATTTGTGGTTTCCAGAATTAGGATTTAGGAGGATTTCTTTTATTGGGATTACTGATCTATTTTGTCTTATACTCTTTTCTTTACCTTTCCTTTGTGTTGCTTAGTTTTCATTTTGTGACTCTGGCACTGGTCAAGTTTTCTGTGCTTGTTTTTCCTCTAGTGATTTTTAAGTTATATGGGATTCAGTTGTTGACATTATATTTTTCATGCTTTGAATTATATTTTTTCAGTATATGGAAAAAGAGAGGTTCAGTATCTTTATGCTCTTCCCAAGAAGAGAAAGACTCTTAACATACCTTCCTTTCTTTCTTCTCCCAAACTACAAGGTTCAGATAATTGCAGTTTTATTTTCAGATTTTTGTACTTACTTTACAGTGATAATCAAATACTTAGTTATAATTTTGCTGATATATATTTTTATTATCATTTAGCTCTGATCCTTTACTTTCCATCTTGATTTCTTCTTTGACCCATATATTATTTAAGATTGTGTTAACTTAAAAACATTTTGCGATTATATAATTATATTTTTGTATTGGTTCCTAATTTAATTGCATTATGGTCAGAATGTACACTTTGTATGATTTCAGTCCTTTGAAATTTGTTTAAACCTGATTTATGGCCCAGTTTTGTCTGTTCTAATAAATGATCCATATGCAATTTAGAAAAATGTGTAATTTGCAGTTGCTGGGTGTGGGGTATGTTGTTTCATATATGTCATCTGAATTAAGTTGATTCATTATTTGGTCAAGTCCTTAATATATCCTTACTGACTTTGTCTTCCTTTTCTCTCAGTTACTGAGTTTGTTAAAATCTAATCCTGATTTTGTGTTTGACTAGTTTTCCCTTTGGTTCTGTCAACTTTTGCTATATATGTTTTGTCTTGCATTTTAATTTTCATTTTTCCTACTGAATATGTACTCATGTAATTAATGATATTTAGGTTATCCATTATTTTCAGTTTGTCCATCTGTTTTTTGTTCTTTTGTTTTTCCTTTCTACCTTCTGTTTTTAGTAGTCAAACCATTCACATTGTTGTGGTTTAAGACAGTAACCAGGTTTCCCATATAGCTCAGTTGGTCAAGAACCCGCTTGCAATGTAGGAGACCCTGGTTTGATTCCTTTATTGGGAAGATCCGCTGGAGAAGGGACAGGCTACCTACTCCAGTATTCAGTGGCCTTCCCTATGGCTCAGCTGGTGAAGAATCTGCCTGCAGTGCAGGAGACCTGGGTTTGATTCCTGGCTTGGGAAGATCCCCTGGAGAAGGGAAAGGCTCCCCACTCCAGTATTCAGGCCTAGCAAATTCTACTCCAGGGAATCACAGAGAGACACGATGGAGCAGCTTTCACTTCAAGACAATAACCATGTGTTATCGTCCATAGTTTCTTGAGTATGGAATTAGGGAATGACTCATCTAGGAAGATCTGGCCCAAGGTCTCTCCTCTGAGTGTTGCAGTCAAATGGTGGCTGCCTGGAATTATCTTCTTTATTGATAGGTCTCACAGCTGGGGCTCCTCTGGCAGCTCTGTGGTTTTTCCAGTGTGGCCACTTCAGGGCAGCCTTTTAGCTCTGGGCCCAAAGGCATGACTTCAGATAGAGATCAGGAGGAATTTTTGGCACCCTTTCTAGCTTCAGAAGTCATACAACACCACTTCTGCTTTATTTAATTTTATTTATTTATTACTTTTTGGCTACGCTGGGTCTTCATTGTTTTGCATGGGCTTTCTCCGTTTGCAGCAAGCAGGGACGCTTCTCACTGTGTGAGAGCACAGGCTGTAGGAGGGTGAGCTTCAGTGGTTTTGGCCTGAGGGCTCTAGAGCGCACCTTGAGTAGTTTTGTCTGGGTTTAGTTGCTCGAGGCATGTGGGATCATCCCAGACCTGGGATCAAACACTTGTGCCCTGTATTGGTAGGCGGATTCTGAACCACTGGACTGCCAGGCACGTCTCTCCAGGGTCTTTTATGTAGATTTAATAGCTTCACAATTCTCTTCAAGGACATTACATTTATTTTATAGTGTTTTATTGATCCTCTTGGTTCTGTTTTCTTTGGCTTTTGTTCTGCTGCTTGGTGAATTTACTGCCTTTTGTCAGATTTTACTCAAATCAGTGACTAATTGTCTGCTGTTTTTGAGAGTCCCGGCTTGCCTCTTCTATTTCCAGGAGCTTATCTTCTTTCATTTGGTAAGGGGTAGGAAAGTACTGTTGAGCTGAGTTACCTGGTTTTAAAATGTGGAGGCTAATTTATAAACTTCATTTTTAAGTGTATTATTTCTGATTATTTTATCCACATATATATCCTCCCTCCAAAGTACCAGTCTTGAGAAAAACAAGAGGAGAAAGTATCAAGGAAGATACTGTCTCAGTGGGATAGTACTATGACTTCATGTTACAGAAACGATTGACTTTCCATTATGATGTACTAGGAGAAACGTTCTTTATTTTAGAAAGTTAAGTCTTACCATCATTTCCATATTACTT
Source organism: Madoqua kirkii (assembly GCA_006408675.1). Lineage (NCBI taxonomy): Eukaryota > Metazoa > Chordata > Mammalia > Artiodactyla > Bovidae > Madoqua > Madoqua kirkii. The sequence continues at coordinate 6,968 of SJYC01110086.1, forward strand.
ACCACCATCCCCACCCATCCCCAGTATTTTGTGGTCAGTTGTCAGATTTAAAATATTCACAGCTTCTGTAAATATTTAAATAAAACCAACAGTATAATTGCTTGTTAAGAAGTTTCAGTGTTCCTTAATGTAAAACATTTTTTATCAAAATTTCTTGTCAAAACTAAATTTCCTTTAGTGAATTTTGTTTCATAGGTTCAGTTGTACAGGAGAAATCATTTCATCTTGTAACTAGTTTAAATATTTAAAAACAGAAAAAGCAGGTCTATTTGTATCACAGGGAAAATCATTATGTTATTTTGTGAAATTTAGAATTAGTTTTACTGAAGTTTGAAGCATGAAAAAGTTGTTTTATTATAGTTTGGGCCATAGTGTTAGGGATTCAAGATTGACTTAAAATGTAAACATAGTGTAATGTTTATTCTTATCCTCCTTATTTGTCAGGGAATCTTAACCAGAGTGAGAAATTTTCTGGTGCTGTGTTGGGAGTGCAGGGCACAGGAGATTTCCATAAAAAGGCATGGGATTTGCTTGGAAGAACGTAGTGGTTTTCTAACTTGGCAGTAATAAGTTAGAACTAACCCCCTTTAAAAAGAAAATATTCATCTACATTATTCCTCATTGGTATTTGTATGTGATACCTTATCTGAGCTATATTATTATTGTATTTGCATGTGTGCGTATGTGTATACATTTATAATCCATAGTACTTGTTTGGTGTATAGAAAATGATTTTCTGTGCTTACAAAACATGTGAAAAATAACTTTGTAAGTTGACTGTCTTGCTCCTCAAGTTGAGGAACGAGGGCCAAATATTTTGTTGTTATAGAATACCCAAAATAATTTGGCCATGTCTGAGTGCGTTTCCCCAAATGCTGTTGCCCTAGGAGGCAATTTGGGAAGCATAAATGAGCCTTGCTATATTAGGATTCCCTCTCAAAAGACACACATTTTTGGATAAGAGAGATGATGCATTTACCTCTTACTAAAACGACAGTAATCCCCAGACTGAGAATCACTGGGAGCCTGGAAAAAGGGGTTAAGGGATATGGGGATCTGTCTCTTGTGTTTAATAGTCAGCTTTTTTGCACCCCATCGAAATGAAAGGATCACTTGGTACAGATAAGAGTTAATAGGATTACTAGTATCCAGCACAAACATCTCCCACTCATTTATTCCTCAAGTTCCTGTTCATGTAGATAGTAAAATGTGGTTATTTCTCAGAGTTCAGTTCTTAGCTTTCTTCTGTTTCCACTGAATTAATAAATTCTCCTTGTTTGATCTCATCTGCTATGGTTTCAACTACTAGCATCTTTTTGTAACACCCACTCTTAAGTCCTTATTGGTTTCTACTGAGCTTCCAGACTTGGTCTATCAGTTGTTTACCTGCTTTTCCTATAGGCATCTCAAAGTTAATTTTTGGCAGAAAGATTTAACTTTCTTTTTAAATCTCCTTTTATATTTCCTATCTTAATTGGAGGAGGTGTGCCACCAGCCTCCTAAATTGCCCAAGATAGATATCTGAGAATTATCCTGACTGTTCTTCAATCCTCTTAATAAAAGCCTCAGTAATAACCTTTAATCAGCTATGGAGTCTTGTCAGTTTTACCTTCAGAAAACCACTGCCCGCCTTCAGCTGTAGAGCTACTATACAGGACCGTGTCATTTCCCACCTGAGCTATTACACTAGCTTCCTGCGATTCTGTCTCTGATCTCTCTTTTCCTTTGATCTCCTTTATATACTGTATCAGTTTTCTATATTATAATTATATATTTGTGTGTACATTACTTTTTAAAAAAATCATTGTTTTATCCTCATTGCTTTCTAGATAAAAAGTACTCTTTAATGTGGCAAATGCTTTTGTAAGCATAACCCAGTTTCCATACCTGGCTTCAATTTCCATACCTGATTTTTAAACCCAGTATTTTACTCATGCTGAGCTATGCAGTATTCCCTGAATCTTCTGTATTTAATAGTTTGGAGTATTTGTTCACGCTGTTTCTTCTGCTTAGAATGCCCTTCACTACATACCTATAACATTCCTCTTTAGCTTTTCACTTAGCTTTTATGTAACCTCTATTTAAAAACTATCCTGGGCTCTTCTCTGTTCCTCCATCCTTCCCCAACCCTTTAATCTTGTCTCTATAATAAGCTTCTTTGCAACTATATTGTTTTTTTTTTTTTTTTTTCCTCTGTGAGCTCCTTGAGGAAGGAAACATACTTTTTATTTTTTGTCCCTGGTATCTAGTATATATTAACAGACCTGTTACCTGGGAGATATTTTTAAAATACTTGATTCAGAACAACAGCTATTGTTGCTGTCATGTCTGTTGCATAGTCTACTGATTTATCCTTACTGTGTTGCTTAGTTCCAGCCACTATAACAAATTTTCATAATGGGTGGCTTAAACAACAGATTTATTTCTCACTGTTCTGGAGGCTGAGAGGTCCAAGATCAACGCCCTAGCAGATTAGGTGTTTGGTTAGGACCCACTTCCTGGCTTGTGTTTGGTTGTCTTGTATCCTTATATGGCAGAGGGCAGAGAGAAGCAAGCTCTCAGCCTCCTACAAGGGCATAATCCCATATGTGAGGGCTCTCTGCCCTTATGACCTCATATAATCCTAATTATCTCCCAAAGGTCCCACCTGTTAATACCATCATATTGTGGGGAGAGCTTCACCATAAGGATTTTCAAGGGGCATATTCGGTTTCTAACAGTATGTATATACATATAACTGTTTTGGGGCTTCCCTCGTGACTCAAACAGTAAAGAATCTGCCTGCAGTCCAGGAGACCCAGGTTTAATACATGGGTTGGGATTATGCCCTGGAGAAGAGAATGGCAACCCACTCCAGTATTCTTGCGTGGAGAATTCCATGGACAGAGGAGCCTGGTAGGCTACAGTCCATGGGGTTGCAAAGAGTCAGACACGACTAATACTTTACTTTCACATATAACTGTTAGTCTGAGAAATTTCCTCCCTCTTTCCCATTGAATTTCCTAAATTAATTCTATTGAGCTGTAATTTACATGTAATAAAATGCACCTGTTTTAAATGTACAGTTCAGTAAGTTTTGATAAATCTGTATACTCATGTAGCTACATCATGATCAAGATAGAGCTCATTTCCTTCACTGTGAAAAGTTCCCTTATGCTCCTTTGTAGTCATCACTCCTGCTCTCTCACCACTGGTCCCACGTAGCTTTTTGACACTGTAACTGAGTTCTGTATTTGGAATTTTATGTGAGTGGAATCATACAATATTCGCTGTCTCATGTTTGGCTGATTTTGCTGAGCATGTTTTTCAGATTCATCTATGTTACTGCATCTGTCAGTAGTTTCTTTTTATTAATAGTATTCCATTGATTGGATATACCACCATTTACCCATTCACCTCTTGACATATACTTGTATTGTTTCTGGATTTTGGCTAGTATGAGCACCAAGAGTTGAAGTTCTTTTTTTTTTTTCCAGCTTGACTTGTTGAAAATACTTTTACATACTGAATTTCTTTAACCCCTGTATTAATGAACTGTTCTTGTGTAACAGATGAACCCAAACCTTACTGTCTTAGAACAACAGTAATTATTTATTGTCCCTCATTTTCTAAGAATTAGAGATTTGGAAGTGGCTTGACTAGAAGAGTCTGGCTCATGGTCTCTTGAGGCTACAATTATCTGAATTAAAGCTTGACTGTAAGACAGGCTTCAAAGGTGACTGGCTCACATAGTTGACAAATGGGTCAGAGGCCTCTTAGAATGGCTGATTGTCCTCATGACATGGTGGTGGTTTCCCTCAAAGGGAGTGATCCCAGAGACCATGGTCCAAGCAATGCCTTTTAAATGATAATCTCGGAAGTCAGATATTGTCTGCCATTTTCTGTTGGTCACATAACCAGTCTGAGTAAGCATGGGAAGAAACTACACAAGGATATGCGTACAAGAAGGAACAGCACAAGTTAGGACTACCAAGAGGCCAGGATCATTGGGGGCATCTGAGAGGATGGGTACCACACTCCCTTTTATCAAAAATGAATCAAACATATGTCTGTGGTTTTAATTCTGGACTTGATTTGATTCTACTGATCTGTGTTTGTCCTTAGTCTAATACAACACTGTCTTTATTGTTGTAGTTTTATAGTGTGTCTTGAAATCAGGTAGTATAATACGTGTTCTTTGTTTTCCCCAAAACTGTGGTGGCTACTCTTATTTGTATTTTCATATAAATGAAGTCATCTTGTCAGTTTCTACAAAAAGACTGTGACTGTGATCACATTGGATCTGTATATCAATTTGAGGCGTCTCGATATCTTAACAGTAATATGGACGTGTCTTATGGCCTATCTCTATAATCATTAAGCCCTTAATCAGACATGTTGTGTAGTTGTAATACAGAAGTCTTGCACACATTTTGTTACACTTATCTAAGTATTTCTTATTGGATACTATTATCAATGGTATTTTTAAAATTTCATTTCCAATTATTTTCCAGTATATGGAAATATAATTGCCTTTTTTTGTATCAACCTTTTATCCTGAAGCCTTGTTAAATTCACTTCTTAGTCTAGTAGCTTTTTTTTTTTGAGTTATTCCTTTTAACATATTCTACATATAGAATCATGTCAGTCTGTGAAAAGAGTTTCATTGCTTCCTTTTGCATAGGCTTTTAGGCTTAAAACCTACTATGGACTTCCCAGGTAGCACAGTAGTAAAGAATCCGCCTGCCAGTCAGGAGACTTAAGAGATGCAGTTTGATCCCTGGGTCAGGAAGATCCCATGGAGGAGGGCATGGTACCCTGCTCCAGTATTCTTGCCTTGAAAAATGCCACGGACAGAGGAGCTTTGCAGGCTGCAGTCCATGAGGATGCAGAGAGTCAGACACAACTGAGCACACACACAGAACCTACTATATATAGCTTAGTAGTGTTGAACGGAGGTGGTGAGTGTGGACATATTGGTAGAAGAAAAAGAAAAAAATCACAATACCAATAGATGCAGGAAAAGATTGGGAAAAAAATCTAGCATCCATTCCTGAGAACCCATATAAAAAAGAGTATAGCGAATAGTATAAAGAATCTGAAACCAAAATGTTTGAGAACACTGATAGAGTAACCTAAAATGCTAACTGCTTAGAATAGGTAGGGAGTCATAATCTAGAGTCTCCAGCACTTGTACAGGAAAAAAAAAAGATCTTTATTTCTTACTAACCTCTAAATGTTAGTAAGGTTAGTAAATCAACCCTGAATAATCATTGGAAGGACTGATGCTAAAGCTCCAGTACTTTGGCCACCTGATGTGAAGAGCCAATTCATTGGAAAAGATCTGATCCTGGGAAAGATTGAGGGCAGGAGGAAAAGGGGACAACAGAGGATGAGATGATTGATTGACATCATTGACTCAGTAGACATGGGTTTGAGCAAACTCCAGGAAATGGCGAAGGACGGGGAATTGTGGTGTGCTGGAGAAGGCAGTGGCAACCCACTCCAGTACTCTTGCCTGGAAAATCCCATGGACAGATGAGCCTGGTAGGCTGCAGTCCATGGGGTCGCTAGGAGTCGGACATGACTGAGCGACTTCACTTTCACTTTTCACTTTCATGCACTGGAGAAGGAAATGGCAACCCACTCCAGTGTTCTTGCCTGGAGAATCCCAGGGATGGGGGACCCTGGTGGGCTGCCATCTGTGGGGTCGCTAATAGTCAGACACGATTGAAGTGACTTAGCAGCAGCAGCAGCAGTCTGTGCGGTTGCAAAGAGTCAGAGGACTTAACAATAACAATAACAGCAACCTCTAAATGAAATTTAGTGTTTGTTTCTATTTTGGATGCAGGCAACAAACCACAGTGCTAATGTTAGCACCAACTGTGACTTTGTCACTAGTAAATGTTACTTTTAACTTTTATTGTATTTGTTTGTTTCTTGAGGATAACATATAATTAGGTCTTGCTTTTTTTTTAATCTTGCCTTTGAATTTGAATGTTGAAATATTAGAATAGATGATTTACATTTAATATAATGATGTGGTTGCCTTTTACTTCTATCCCGTTTTGTATTTCTCCCATCTCCTCTGTGCCTTTTTGTTTGCTTGTATTTTTCCCGCTGTTTTGTGGATGAATTGTTGTTCAGTACTGCATTTTATCTCAGCTCTTGGCTTATTAACCAAGCCCTTTCTCCCCTGCCCTTCTACCCCTATTGCTCTCGTATATACAGTATGCATCGTTAATATATAGCTGAAAACAAAAGTGAAAGTCACTCAGCCATATCCAACCCCATGGAAATTCTCCATACAGTCCATGAAATTCTCCAGGCCAGAATACTGGGGTGGGTAGCCGTTCCCTTCTCCAGGGGATCGTCCCAACCCAGGGATTGAACACAGGTCTCCTGCATTGCAGGCAGATTCTTTTACCAGCTGCGCCACCAGGACGGCCTGATACATAATTACCTATCTTCAAATAATATTACTGTACTGCTAAGTCACTTCAGTCGTGTCCGACTCTGTGCGACCCCATAGGTGGCAGCCCACCAGGCTCCCCTGTCCCTGGGATTCTCCAGGCAAGAACACTGGAGTGGGTTGCCATTTCCTTCTCCAATACATGAAAGTGAAAAGTGAAAGTGAAGTCGCTCAGTCCTCTCCGACTCTTAGCGACCCCATGGACTGCAGCCCACCTGGCTCCTCCATCCATGGGATTTTCCAGGCAAGAGTACCAGAGTGGGGTGCCATTGCCTTCTACTACAGATACAATGTAAGAGCCTTGAACATTATTCTTCCTGTTCCCTTCCTTTCCTATGGTATATTAAGTGCATGCTGGTGAACATTTTTCCTCTCATCAGTTTTTCATTCTTTTTTGGGGATCTGAGAGGATTTTTTATTTCACTTTCATTTTTGAGGGCTATATTCATTGTATTTAGCATTCTAGGTTGACTGTATTTTTTTGAAGCATTTTTGAAAGGTGTCTTTTCTTTGTCTTGCCTAGCTTCTTGAGAACATCTATATATTTTCATAACTTTGTTCTTTTATATCTAAACTTTTTCTTTGGGCTTCTTATGATTTTCTCTTTTTGACAACTTTCAGGAATTTGATTATTGTGCATTGTTCTTTTCTTTGTATTTATACTAAGGAGAGGACTCATTGAATTTTTTGGATCTATGGATTTATAATTCATCAAATTTTGAAAGTATTTTATTATCTATTTTATTTTTCAAATTCCTCCCCCCTGCCCCCCATTCCAGTTACAAACATATTACCCTACCTCATAGCTGGATATTGTCCTGTGGTTTTCTTCTTATTTCTTCTTTTATTTCCCTTCTTCCTTTTCTTTCTCTCTCCTTCCCCCTCTGTCTCTCCAACTTTACCCTCCTTATCATCAGCTTCTTTCTATCTTTATCTCAGTTCCTTTGAAGTTTCCTTCTGCAGTGTTTAAGATACTGTTAAGCGCTTCTGGTTATAATTCCATTTCATATGTTATTTTTGAACATTGAAGTTCATTTTGGTTGTTTTTTATGTCTTACCATTTCTCTCCTCGTTATATTTTCCTTTAAATCCTTGAACATATTTATCATATCAGTTTTAGAGTTCTTTTTGATTAATTCCATTGTCTTAGTTCTGGGACTGTTTCAGTTGAGTCATTCCACCCTAATTTCAGGTCATATTTTCTTTGTCATCTGTATTAATTTTTTTGGATGCTGTGGGCATTGTAAATTTTACATTATTGAATGATGGAATTTTTTTTTCTTCTTTAAAAAAATTTTGGACTTGTCTTGACAGGCAGCTTTTTCTATGGATTGACTCAATCCTTTGAGGCTTGTTTTTAAGCTTTTTTTGGAAGCATGTAGAGTATTTTTTTCTTGACGAGATCTCTAGCCTTTCCCATTTTATTGTTTTCCTCTATTTCTTCGCATTGATCGCTAAGGAAGGCTTTCTTATCTCCTTGCTATTCTTCGGAACTCTGCATTCAGATGAGTATATCTTTCCTTTTCTCCTTTGCTTTTTGCTTCTCTTCTTTTCACAGCTATTTGTAAGCCCTCCTCAGACAGCCATTTTGCTTTTTTG